>JAGFPH010011197.1:7565-21112 GCA_018207615.1 Philaenus spumarius
ACATTAACATTGACAGTTGTAGGGTTAAAAAATAAATTTACGAAATTAAAAAAAATAAAACAATGTTCCATGAAAAATGTAGGAAACCCTGTAGCCCCAGCCTGTTTCGGGTTCTCCAACAAAAGAACTTAACTAGCAACCTCTACAGTGAAAAAGTGACTGCAATACAAAACAATTTTACAAAACTGTTTTACAGGCTACACTCAACTTATTTTTTTACCACGGTGCAATCCCTTGCTCTTCCTGTTGTTGAATTGTCAACTACAACACAGCACAAACAACAGGATTGTTGTTCCATTCATAGGCGTAACCAGGGGGGGGGGGGGGGTTTTGGGGGTTATAACCCCCCCCATTGAAAAAATATTTCGCATTTTGCTTACATTAAAATACGCTCTTAAGACAACTTGTTTTCATCACCTATGCAAATGTCAAGCTACAATACATTATTAATAATATTGCTGACATTATCTTTGGTCGAATTAAGCACTGGACTTTATTTTATATACAATGCAGTATAGTGTATGGCCTGGAACACACACGGAGTTTTCGTCCGCCACGGATTATTTGCCGTCGCCATCATACCAACAGTGGCGCGAAGGAGGGTATTAGAGCATACACATTGGTCGGAAAAATAAACTATTGGTTTATTTACCGCTTACGGTAGCTGTGCAGCAGCTCGCTGCCACTATAATCAACAGATTTTCCACAGTCTCCGCCGAGACAGTGGCGAATGTGACCAAATGGACGCCAACTTTCCTTATTTTAGTATTTTTTTCGTAGAATACTATGTTTTAGTCGCGTGTTTGTTGGCAAATGACGAAACCGAAATTCTTAAATAAATGAAAATGTTTCTTCTAGTTCCTCAAATTAGGAAACAGAGTGTAGAATGCTCCAAAATCTTCTCTTCTTTTTGACCGAGCGAAGCGAGGTCTCCGTTTTATCTCGACCATTCGGCATTTTGTCTGTATGTCTGTCTGTCCGTCTCACGATTACGGCCAAATGCCTTGACCGATTTTGATGATTTTCTGCATGAATGTTCCTTATTCATAGGCCGAACAATGTATATATATACGGTTTTTCCATATTTTTCATTTTAACCCCTTAAATAAAATGAAAATGGCGGCTGGACCGTTTCTTTCTATGTAAGCTTTTTTCCAAAGCCAGTTTGTGGCTTAACCGTAAGTCGAATTTAAGAACTAATAACATTTTGCGAAAAATTTAATTTCCAGTAAAATTGTATTCTTTATTTTTTCCGTATCTCTAACGGTAAGCTCACAAAATGGCGGTAAACTTCAAGTTTGTTAAAAATCGTCGAAGTTTTTGTATTTTAACCATGTTTTAATACGTTTATTCTAAACCAATTCAAAAGTGTTCCGTAGCTTTTTTGTAGATAAAGGTTCAAAGAATTCATATACGAGAGTAAAAACATGATTGAAGTAAAATTAACAAAGTTATTAGCTCAAGAAACAATCATGTTCACTATCGAAAGGAAAAAGTTCAACTTTAGGGCTACATAAAAAGTAGTTGTAAACATTTTTTGTAATTTTTTTCATAAATGTAAAAAAGTTTCGTAATTTAGTTCTAAATATAACTGTATACAAATATTTATCAATTTCAAATTTCTTATTTTGAAAACAACAGTTTTTATGTTCCTACTACAAGACTGCTAACAAAACTAGGCCTATTTTGAATAGTAATTTAGGAATACAGTATATCCTTTGCCCAAAAATTACCTATTATTATAAGAAAGTGTAGAGAACAAATCAAAGAATTGAACTGTATACTTGTAAATTATTATTTTATAAAAGTATTTGACTTAGCTTTACTTGAATTACAAAATAAGATTAAACAAATGAAACTTCACGGCACAAAAAATGACCGTAGGACACCGTGGGAAGTGTTGGTACATGGGTTGAGATCACTATCACGACGATTTAACATCGTTTGTTTTCATTATTTCTAATATTGGAATATGATATGGAACTGTAAATACATTGTTAAGTTTTAGTTATTTAAGTATGTAAATATTTAATTCTATGTTTTCCCTTAATAAAGCGATATTTTTAGCTACCTTAATGCATTATTAACCTAAATAAAACACAATGCCCCCTAAAATAAAATCTTTAGCAGTTAAAGCTCAAGAAAAGAAAAAAACGAGAACTAGAAACCCCGGGATCGCGGAAATTGCAAAATAATGTTTCTCTGGCTAAACCTTCTGCTTACTTCCTTACTGGCACACTATTTTTAACCTAAGCTCAAAACCACATTTGTTATTTCAACGAGCGAGGTTTACTGTTCACAGAACTACTAGTATTTATTGATTGGATGAACCCAACTAAGTATATATTTTTTGCTTCCTTTTCAATTAGCGAGGAAATAACAATAAAGCGACAGTTGCTCTCTGTTCATATCAATAAAACATTAAAAGAAATAATATATTGCATAACACACTTTGTGATTGATGAACTAGACACTTCAGTTTAATTAATGACACATAATTTTACTGCCCTGTGTACATACTTTAAATTTTATGAGCGGTGACGGTACCTATTCCGCAGCCGACAATAAAACACCGTGTGTGTTCCTGGCCTATGGGGTTAGACAGCGCACGAAAAGATGGGGGGGGGGGGGGGGGGTCATGGTTGCTATTCTAAATTATTCTAAAATAGGCCTGAGTCACAATTAGAAGTGGAAAAGTATACATACCTATATAATTTTAAAGTCATTTTGGAAAGCCTAAAACGTTTTATTTTGCATCTTAATTTTTTCCATATCCCCCCCCCCCCGTTTTTTGCCCCCCCCCCCCATACGGTCGTCCTGGTTACGCCTATGTCTGTAATAGTAGGTCTACCCGTTTCACTAATGCTTACAGATGAAGTAGGCCTTGTACATAGTCAGACAGCTTGTTTCTACTTCAACGTGTTCCAACTTTGTCAAACTGATGTGATCTAGTCTTACTGTTTTCTTAATAGTTTACTGTCCCTTCTCTATACTCTGTGCTGTTTCAAAATAATTAGTAAAATCCATTCCACTGTATCTTTTAAAGGGAAAGTTAATGTTTATGAATTAAGTCGTATTTAACCAATAAAACTTTCATTATCTCAATACCTTTACAGATTATTAGACACATTTAGAATTAATGTATTGAGTTATTTTATTTATAAGGTTCTACAAATATAAATTTTATTACAAACAGTTTATAAGACTTTTGTACATATTCACACAAGATAAATAATGGTATCAGTAGGTTGTACATTATACAAAGAGGTACTTGTATCAAGTACTAACTAATATCAGTACCATGTTTTATCAGGTACATCAAAAACCTGTACCAACCCACCTATACCTGTCATTCATAATAATAGTAAAATTATTAGGATGTTCAGGTTTTTATTATGAAATTGAGATTAGAAAATACAGTTGATATTGTTGGGAGCTGATATGATGGCAAGAGTGAGGAATGTATCGCTTAAGCCAGTGTTATCTAGTATTTTTTCTTTCATGGCTTCAGTGTTACCTCTGTTTTAAGGCAAAGTACATAGTTTTCTGGTTAAGATCAAGTATCTTTTTTTACAAATTGTTATTAATTCAATTTTTGTATGTGCGTAGGTCTGAGTCTATATTAAATGAACCTGACCCCTTGGACCTCAGTGACATTAAAGATGTAAGTAGAATACAATTTATTAGTATTACAATTATTGCATGTCTATAATTTCAACATACCCACCTCCAAATGTTAAGTTCTTATATAAACATCAACTAAGGAATAACATTTTATGATCAGTTTTGTGTTTATGATTATTTGAATACAGTGAGTCGTCTACTTACAAACTTAATGCGTTCATAACAGTTGTTCTCAAGGCCAAAAGTTTATAATGGAAAATACAGTGTTTTGCGTAAGAATTCAAATTCAAAACTGTTTTTACAATTACTTGAATAAAGTAGAATTAAGATTGTTAAAATAAACTGCTAAAGATAAATATAAATCTAGGACAACATTTATTAAATTTATACATATAAAACAACTGCAGAGCAATCATATTACTTTAACCCAACCATTGGTCTGCGAGAATGTGGTTAATTTTTTTTAGGTAGTGTAATGTACCAAATCCCATCTTACAAAACATTAAATAGCCTGTAAGTCAAAGACAGATATGTAAACAAACCTAGCCTAACCTATTGTGAACAACCATTTAGCAAAAACTAGTAAATTATTTAGAATTGTCAACTACACTTATAAGAACACAGTTTAACAAAAACAAATTAAACTAGAACCACCCACAGATCAGAAACAATATGTAAATAAATTATGAAATATAACTAAGTGGATTATCAAACCTGACAACAACTTAGCCTAGGAACTAAATCAGTCAAAAACAAAGTCAACACTTCACTAACACTTACTATTATAGCATATTAAATAACACCACTCAAACACATTATATATATATTTATTTCTGTAATCATTCTTTATTGTAATCCAAAGTATTGAAATCGAATAAACATGTACTGAAAACTTCAAGTGATGTAAACAGGCAGCCATTACAAACCGGCACTACGTGAATCAGAAAGGTGTATGTAAAGTAAATACAGAGTTGAAATTAAAATGAATATTTAGATATAGACCTCAATTCATAACCAAAATTTTGCAATGTAAATTAAAATGAAGATTATTTATAAACTAGATTAGATATATTGATAACTACTTATTAAAATAATTATTGTATTAATGTTGTAATATATGTGAGTTTAAGGGAATTAGTATAACATAAAAGGGTGTAACGTAAAGGGAGGGGTATTGCAAAGTTTGGAGGATTTAGGCTAATTTAAAATCACATTTAAAAAATAATTAACATAGAAATCCAAAGGGGAATGCGGGTAGTTTTTTTTTTTTATTATAACTAAATCATTAGAAATTGTTAGAAAAGAAAAATTACAAAGTTATTAAAAACAAAGACAACTTAGATAGATTTTGAATATAAAGAAATGATGTCATAAGAAAATAGCCTCAACATCAAGGAGTAAAATAAATTGAAACAGACATTTAGTCTCAAAACATTGCAGCTACAAGCAAAGCGTCATCCCACTTCGTTAAGAGTCGTAGAAGAGTACAGACCTGTTGTTTGGTGTGTTGGGAGCGATGCTTCTCTAGTTATGAAGTTTGCGGTATTTCTTTAGGTTGTGTTAAACAGTAGTAGAGACAGTGCGTTTACGAAAAAACGTAAAATGGTGTAAATTGAACAAAGTTAATTGGAATTATCAAGTTTGTAAATTTCAAGGGTACGCGTTACCTTGAAAATGTACAAAAATGGCCGACCAGAAATGGTAATTTGTAAAAAGTTGAACAGTGTTTAGGAGTGAAACTGAACAGTGCTACGATAAAATGAGGCTAAGTATTCAAGAACTATAAATATGTTTCTCATCAAAGATTTGTTGCATAAAGAAAAAGTATTACGTTAAATTAAATTCATTCTTTGTTTCATAGTTAAAAGTGCACTATAAATTTAAAAAATAATAAAATTACGTACGTAAGTAAAACATTTAAATAAGTAAATTAAAAAAGATCTGCATTCGTAAATGTTATAAATAATATATAAATTGTTGTGTTAGAACTTAGATTATTTGGAATGAGTGAATGAATGACTGTGGTGTATTTTCAGTCATGGTTTGCCAAGTTGAATTTGTTTTATTATGTGAATTGCTAAATTTTGAGATGGAGGAGTAAATGTTAATCCCAACTATTATGTTTCGTTAATTTGAGTCCTTTTCCTTCCTGGTAAAGTACTTCATGGTAAATATGAACCGAACAAAGAAGGTTAAATTCAGTGTAGAGTTAAGGTAAAACAAAATGGCGTTGGTTGGTCAGCTGCAGCAATAAGTTTTGGAGGCATATGAGTAGAACACAGAGTTCATGCTTCTAAGATGCGTTGCCCAGTAGTTGCCAACTGTACGCACAGATATTAAACAGACAATATGTAACAAAGATTTAACCGTCAGCTGTGACAAGCACAGATCTGAAGGTGCTATAACATATTTTCAATTTTGGGGTTATGTTTGATTGTTTTTGTTGTGGTTAAAGGAATAATGATTTATTGAATTAGAGTATAATTAATAAATAAAGTAAGTTACATAAATTGAAGATATAAGAGCACAAATAATTTGTTATATAGAAAGGAATTTTTTTTATAAATATACAATTTAAAGAAAACTTGTCAAAATTTCATTGTATTTTATATTATTTTTTATTTATTAATAAATTTGTTTTGTAAACGGCTTGCAAGGAGGCAGCACGTTACAATGTCAACCGAACACAAAAACAGTACACTACCCATATCAGAGTTATTCTAATAAATGGTACTATTTCATAATTAACGTAAGTTAAATGATATTTTGTCATCGCACGAATGTCCAATAATTTATAATAATGAAAATACAAAAACAATATTCAAAAGAAAACTGCAAGTTTGAAATATGCGATCGTAGTGGATTCAGTCATATATTTTACGACAGTTTACGACGTTATACCATCAATGAAGGCAGCTGTGTGTGACGTAGCCACCTACAAGTTACGCTAGGACCAATAGACCAGCATAAATCATAATGCAACAGTCCTTGTATTCTGAAAACGCCGCTAAAAGACAGGGAATTCGAGAGAGAACTAACGCTTGGTGTGGGTGGAAAAGAAGCGTCACTTTCAAAGAAGTAACATTGTCCCGATTTCTCACCGTTCATTCCAAAGTGTTTTTAAATATACAAGTGGTAAAATCAGTGTACATATTATCCTACAGAAATTGGTATCTTCTGTAAATCAAATACTTATAAACTTTGGACAATTTAAACATTAAAAAACTTTCAAATGAACTTTTCATAAATTCAAAAAGGACGCCAACTTTACGATTTTTGTAACTTAATTTTAACTTCATTATTGCGTCAAATTCAAACAATATTATTCACAGCAGCCGAGTGCCCAACCTGAGAATATAATTAAATTAATTTATTATAATTTATAAAATAGATATGGACATTTAAACAATTAACTTGTGTTAGCCTAATTTTATATGGAAGCATAGCCGAAGGGAAAGTAGTTTATGTATAACAAAGGACTTTTTGAGCACTTACAGAATGTATGAGATTAACTAACCAATTTTATTGTTTCACTGAATAAATTATCTTTTAATTCTTTATAGAATTAACTTATTTGTGTTTAATTACTTGTACAAAAAGAGATATTATAAACCGGCTTGAATTAAATAGAGTCAGGGTTATTCTATCTGATCAAAGTTTACAATTTTACTATATCCCATAAGGAAGATTATAAAAGGGTTCCACAACGTGGGCATTAAGAAAAGGAATTAAAGGTAAATTATTATAAAATGACGCTCAACGAGTGGGACATTTTGAAAAGAGAGTAAAGAATTATTATAAAATGGCGCCACAACGCTCAGGCTGTGAATAATTTTGTGAATTATTAAAATAACTCGAAAAACCATACAACAATATTAACTACACTTAGTATAAGCACACTTACTACTTAAATAATTTTATTATTATTTTGAATTTTTATTGATGCACGAGTTAGTATTTAAGTTGTGTAATTAGGCCTAGAATATTAATGTATATGTGTGTGTTAGAATACTGGAAGTGTTAACTACCTTAAACCACAAACAATTCTATAGTAGCCTGGTAATAATAATAAATCTCCTTAAACTAAATAATAATCTCCTAAACTATTGGCATCTTCGAAATACTTATCAATATCCATTAATATCTCCTCCACCAGTTCAGATGACAAAGAAGTATCGGACAAGGGACTGCAATTGTCTGCCATTAACATCTCCTCCGTCAGTTGAGATGAAAAAGACATATTGAACACGGTGCTGCCCCTGAAATTGAATGATTTTAATAAATTTTTGTCGTTTTTATATTATCATTGAATAGTATGATTGATATTTAAAAGAAACTTACAATTCAGTGAGTGACAACTGGGTAGGGCAAGGTTGAAGCTATTAAAAATGGTAAATCCCACGAAAGGGTTCCCAATTTAATATGTAGATAAACTTTAGTTCTGAATGATATGATTTGGCCATTTGCAGTGCAAGCTGATAGCTGTACTGGTTCAATTCGCCTAATTGTTGTGGGAAACTTGGCGATAGAATCATAAAATACCTGAGTTATCAAGCAATAAGTTGAACCAGTATCAATTAGACACGTCACATCTGGCCGGCCAATCTTGGCCCTAACAGTGACAATATCTGCAGCAGCAACTGCAACCTTCATAGGGCCCTTAGTGCCAATTGGTTGGGGTTTGGGTGTCTGGTCAAGATGCCTGTATGTTTGGGCTTGCTTAATTAAATGAGAAGGCTCACTGCCCCCGTGAACCCTCCGTTTTAGTTTAAAGGCCCTGATGGGCCACGAGGAAAACGATTTTGGTTCAAATTTTGGGGCCTAGGCCGGGACCACTGAGTATCCCTTCGAGGATACATTGATTGACCCCGGTTTGGTGTGGAATGGTAATTTGGTGGTGGGGGTCGATAAGAGGCCATTAGGGGTTGGGGGTTTCCTGTTGGTGTGGCGTTATACCTGTTTTGTTGACTGTAGTTAGGGGCGGAAAACCTTGCTTGGCCTTGAGGCCGTTGCATTTGGGTGCTGCGCTGGTTGTTTGCCATACCACACTCCAGATATGGAACTAGTGCTAATAAATCGTTTATTGTGATCGGACGCTCGACTGTGGCCAGACGGGATGTTGCATCTGATGACATGTCAGAGAGGATGGCTGCTAACCTTTCCCCCTGTTTTAGAGCTGGAAGCAAAAGGGAAGACATATCCCTCACGCTACAAATGAAATCCTCTAATGGTTCGGATGGACGTTGTGCTCGATAAACCAACTCGGCGACCGCCAAATGTTTTACGTGAGGTGGGAAAAGCGTATCGATCAGTATGTCTCTAAATTCGTCGACGGATTGACCATTGTCAATGACTCGCTCTAGTACGCAAGATGATAGACCTGTCGCTTTAGGAATTAATTCTAATAAAATTAGTCGATCAAAACCAGGATGCAACTGGGCAGCGCGCGAGATTTTGCGCAGATTCAAAAGTGTGCTCTCGGTCGGCTGACCATCAAGGCGGTCAACCGACTGTATAAGATTATAAGCCGAGGAAGGAAGAGAAAGAGCTGGTCTAGGTGGTGGCGGAACTATTGATCTATTTAGAACTTCCAACATTTGTGCCACTTGTGGATGTAATGGTTGCAGAACTGATTGCGATTCAACCAGAGTCTCAGTAGGGTCTGTTTCCGAGGCTTTTGAGTCCCTAAAAGAATCTAGTTCCTCGCGCAGTCTACCACGGTTCACTTTGAGTGTCTCGGCTGGCTCTATTCCCCAGTATACTAAAAGTTCCTTGGCTTGAGTGGCCGTTAACTTATTAATCCATTTTCGATGCGGAGGGTTAGTGGTTAACAAAAATGGAAATGGTGCTGGTACATCTGACCCCCAATTTACTGTTGTAGCCATAATTGGCCTTTTAAATTAAGAATGTTGAGCTAATGATTAAATTACAAGGTTCCAAAATAAACACTTTTGGGCATTAAATAAAAATAAGGAAATGCTTAATTTATAAAGTATGAATCAAACACAAATGCAATACAATAAAAAAGTCTTTGGCAATAACAATTAATTAGGTACCTACACTAGAAACAACAAAACACACAAATGGTTTACTGAATGCAGTAATATTCAAATGTAATAATAGCCTATAAGCGTAGCACTGAAATTATATTCACAAAACTTTGTTGTTATCAATCAAATCTGGAATGGCATACCTTCATCGCGGTAAGCCAGACATAGTCCCATGAAAATAAATATTTCGGGGGAGTTTAAGTATGAAAATATAAACGGGAGGATGTAGAAAAGGCATAACTCGATTTAGTAATAATCTGTCAAAGAACAGTACAACATGAATGATGGTAGGTTTAATCTATGATATTTTTAATTTGGGAAATAATTCGAGAGTTGGCTAAGGGGGAGAAATGCAATCCATATTTCAAGAAAAAACCCTTAGGCCACCGATGTTCCGGTGCCATATCAACAACTTGTATATCGTTACAGGTAAGGGTGGCCACAAAACAGTTGAATAACTGTATGTCCCTAAGTTGTTTACTTTTGTCAGCTATCAATGGGAAAAATGGTAATTTAAATAAAATAATTTTTCCTAAAGGATTGCTTCTTCGAATAAAGCGGACTATGGATATATAATTTTTTCTCAAACTATCACCATTGCAATGTCGCAAAATATCGTTGGTAGCCAAAATAACAATTACATAATCTGCCGGAAAAAGAGACCTATAATGTGATTTAATGTACGCCTTCATCACGGAAGTTGTTGCCCCTGGTAGCCCATGGAAATTTAACAAACCGTTGTTGAATATATGATTACGTTGTTCATAAAATCGTGCTAAACGAGCCACATGACTGTCACCTAATACTACTATATTGTTTGCTCTGTGGGTCGCAACTGCACTCATTTTAACTCACTATTGTTCCAAGGCTTATGTATATATTTTCTGTTTGTTTTTTTTTTTTTTTTTTTTTTGTTTTTTTTTTGTTTTTTTTTGTTTTTGTTTTTTTTAATTGTCTGTAAGAAATATACTAATGCATCTATTTGTTATTATTATTATTTTTTTTTTTTTATTATTATTTTTGGCATACATACATATTCCTAAGAATTGGGCGCAAGTTTAACAATTTAAATAGGAGCAACTGAAATATGAAACCTAGAACAGGTTAGGTTACTAAGTTGCTAATAAACCCAATCTACTCGGATCCCAAAACTGCAAACGCAATAATAGTTTATGACAGGCAATTATTACTATTTTATAAAATTCAAACACAGGTTAAATTATGTGAAATAAAGATCAATTAGGCCTAGGTTAACTCACCATCTGGTAGTAGGGCCTATCTCATTACTTACGGGTTACCATTTTAGGCTAATCATTTGAAGTGGGCCACCAATTGCTGCTCCAACTTGGTAAAAGGTGAAGAAGTCCTTTCTGAAGTAGGCCTATGCTGATCACACTATATAGGCCTATGTCCCAATTATGTTAAGTCTAAGAAATATTTAGCCCCAACTGAATTTACTGTCTAAGAGGGAATAAATTTGGAAAAGTTGTTACTGTATGTGAAATTAATTTAGTGTCTAGTGCAGCGAAATTTCGAAAAATTAAAAGATTAGAACAAAGAAATAGTTACCGGAAATAGTTGTGACCATGAGGCCGATATACATGAAAGAACAAGTTAAAAGTTGAGCCTCTAGGCTAGCCATTACATGAGGTTTTAAATTTTAAGGAAAAAACTGCGATTACCCGTGTTAGGTTGGCGAGAAAGTAAATAGGGTGGATCGGTAACCAATACTGCTACCAACTGTAACGCATACTGGGTCCTATATTTAATTCACCCCGCCCCGTAATACGCATTCGCTATTCCCCGGGTTACGTTAGAGGCCTTGTTAACTGCCCACAGCCTAATTTCAATGTACACACAGCCACCTTATACACTTACACTTACACTTTCAATTTCAGCCTTATACACTTGTAACAACCACAAACACGGGAAGCCAGCTTTGACTTACACTTAAATTGCCGAACAATAACTATTTAACATTAAAGCACTAGACACAAACACTTAATTAAGTAACTAGATCATTGTCAGCCCAAATAGGCTATAACTCCCCAAAATAGGTTTATCAGACGCCGCGACTATTACATGTCAAATCGGCCCCCGCGATACGGTAGCCACTCGCTAATTTACTTAGCCGGGCATCACACAATTACACAACATAATATTAAGCAATTAATTAAACGTTGGTCTCTCTAAAATAGTCTGTAATGGCTGCAGGTCGGTGGAGAGAATGATGTAACACGGCAATCGACGCTAACGGATTCTGCCTGCAGTGCCTACTTGATCGTTGGTCATAGATAAGATAGACCTAGATAACTTGTGACAGGCTCTGGTTCTCTCCTAAAATCCTAATCTGGAACCTGAGCGCGTCACAGAGTCATCAAAAGTTAAAAGGATAAAAAAACATTCTAAGAAGCCGGATGTCTAATCCAAGGCCGACGCGACACTGTGTTTATTCAAGTGCTGCCTCACTGCATATAGCGAGCAATCTGCTCATGAGCTGTGTAAATTGACTTGTCTAACGTAAGTTAAGAGTAAGCCGTGTTAGTCTCGACGCCAGCGCAGCCTGGAAATAGAAATCCTAAACAACCGTGTAAGAATGTGTATGTGAAAAACCTGCGAAACGAGCAAATATAAAATGAATGAATATTCTTGCTCCTTATGCATTGGGAAAGCCGATAGACACGAAAAAGTAGGGGGTTGCGTTGCGAGCCTTGCTCGTTTTACGACGCTTGCTCGGAATGGGGTGTGTATACGTGAAAATTTGCTCGGTTCCTACACTGTACAAACACACACACACACACACAATAGAAAATTGAAAAGAAACTAAAATGTGTTTTAAGTATAAAGAAAGAATTAGAAAGAAAGAAGATAGAAAATGACTAAATGTTTGAGCAAACAGAAATAGGTGTGCTACAGTTTTAGTATTTTGTACTGTTTTTTTTGCAAAATGCTATAAAGTTTTGACTTTAGTTTAAATTATGATTTATTTATTTTCAGAAAAGTGAGTGAAGCCGCTCACAAGTTGAGAGCGCAGGGCTTCGGGGCCGTTTCGTTGATGCTGTCGTTTGAAGCACGAGGGATAGCTGATTTTGAAAGATCGATGGACCCTCCGTCGCAAGTGAAGGGGGAGTTCACAAACATATTTTGGCCGTGGGTTCCACGCAGATCAGCTAGAAAGGAAAAATCCACCAAAACCTGCGGTCAACTGCGTACATCAGCTACGCCATCGACTTCGACGACAGCAGCAACAGTAGCAGCAGCAGTAGCTACGTCAGCGGCTTCGACGACAGCAGCTAGTAGTAGTAGTGGTAGTACGTATAGTAAGGGCTTTCAGAACGAACCATTAAATTTAATGAAACGAAAATCCTCAGATGCTGAGAGCTCATTCATTCCCCAAGAAGGTTTGAAAATAAATCAGCTGCCACCATCTGAGGAAAAACAGACTCCTCTTCCTTTGCTAACAGAACAGACAACATACGCAAATCCCGACAATCTGTTCATTTTCCCCGAATAATGGGAAATGTATCAATTGTCGGGATCTGTGGGAGGAATTGATGATATTCCTGTAGATCTGAACTCATTAACAAAGGAGGAAGAAGAATTAATTGATGAAGTAATTAAATCTAATTTTATTTTGTAATATATTTCTGGTGCAGTTTTACTATTCGACTCTAGGCTAACCTAGAGTTACATAAATGCAAAAATAATAAAAATACCTAAAAGGCTCTAACCTAATCTATTTAGTAACAGTAGTTTAATTCAACAATTAACAGTAGAATGTAAAACAACGCCCCTTGTCTGCAAAAATATCAGCCTAGGACCGAATAGTAAAGTTAGGCCATATTTCTTTTTAATATTCTGTAATATATTTTT
>JAGFPH010011197.1:21212-35745 GCA_018207615.1 Philaenus spumarius
GAAATATTAAGGAATTTCGAGAAAAAAATGTTTTTCGATTTTTTTTTGACTTTGGGAAATCGAAAGACTAGTAAACTTTTTTTTATATTAATCTACATACTTTAAGGTACTTATAAAAAAAATCTGCCGTATTGCAAATTACTGGTAGTTGTGACCTACACCGACTGGGCTATGTAGGCTACATTTGATTTTTAAGCCGTCTTAAATATAAATAGTAAATTAGGATTAAATTTGAGATTTATTTGAATTACTTTTGATAAACAAAACAACTTTAAACTACAATTTTATTGATATTTTACTTTGCGATTTATATGAAGTGAAGATTAAATTTGAACATGATATGTATTTACTGACTTTGTCTACAGTTTGTAAGTTTTATATATTTATTTTGTAGTTGTCTTCCATATAAATTGTCAACTAGGTTAAATTTGATATGTAATTACAGTACTGCGTTTAATATAGACTATACTTTTATTACTTTATTATTGACACTTTACTTTGAGATTATTTTATCATGGAGTGTCCTATAATATGAACTTTTTTTTAAATATATGTAACTATAGGTTACTGACTTTATAATCGTGATTATTTTGTGATGGAGTGTCATATAATATGAAGGCCTACTTTTTTTTTAAGCACAGAGAATAATGGATCCATTTACCATTAATCTCTGTGCTTTGGCAATATTATTATGTTTCTTCTTTTGTATTATCATTTAAACATTTCATCACTTTCAATTGTTAAAGTTTTATTTTATACATAATCTTTATTAATGGGTTATCTAACCATGTTGGTTAAAGGGTTTTTCAGAATTACAACATAACATTATTTACCTACTTAATTGTTATTAGACATTTTTTTACAAACTAGATTTTGTTTATATTGCCTAAACCTAGGGTTATACATGACATTTTAATCAGCAGTTCAATAATCTTATATATTAAAAAAATTCTGTTTTTCTTTTCCGAGTCCGTTCGGCTCTTCTACCCGACCGATTTTCATAATTGAGGTCTTAAATTAAAGGTATGCACGCCCAGATTTGCCATCAAGCATTACAAATCATGTATCTTTCGCCTTACAAACGTTATAATCAAATGCAAATTTCTGCTATGTATTCCTTATGGGGTTTTTTTTTTGGTTCTTTGTCCACTTTGCGTTCGTATACCGTCCATCCGATTGCTTTGAAATTTTGCATAGTAACACAGGTTAACCCTGGGAAGGTTTTAGGCCATTTACCAAAGTCCTAGGACATTAGGGCTACGCCCCAGTGGCCCTCAAAGTTTCAATGTTAATCTTATGGAAGAAAGATTTCTATTGATTTTATCAGGGACACAAAAACAGCTGTTCGTATGAAAAGCTTAAAACAGCTGATTTTGATCAACAACTGATTTGGATCAAATCAGTATCAAATGTAGTATTACCTTTTTGAGGTTACATTGACAAACTAAAAACAAACACAAACAAAAATGAACGAAAAATGCTAACTATATTTTAATTCAATTCAAACATTGGTTGTTACAAACCTATTATATATAAAACAGCTAATTTGGATCAAAAACTGAACATAATCATTCACAGATATGTCAAGTCTTATATATTATCATCCGTTCAGCCGCTATTCACCCGAGAAGGAGCTCCGGTATACAATCCTTCAAATTTCCCATGTTAATCTTATGGAGATAATGTTTAATGAGTTTGAGTCAGCTGCCAAATAAAACAGCTAATCTATGCTCGGTCACCTATGTACAAACGAGCAAAAGATTAACGAGATTCTTTATCGAATTTTCCACCTGCGAGCGAAGCGAAGCAGCCATCTGAGGCCGAAGGCCGAGCCGGGGTTGGGACGCGGAGCGTCCAGGGGCAGAGCCCCTAGTTTATATTAATATCTAACCCATTTGTATAACCCATTTCATAAGATTTTAATAATATTCAAAAATTTCTAAGCTACCTTAGAACACAAAATGTTTGTAATAAAAAAACTGTCAAGTATTTAGTTCAGTAAGTCAGTGAATAAAAATCAGGAATTAAATTATTCGATAAACATTTGTACAAAACATACTCTAATAAGTTTAAAATGTTTAAAACTTGTATCGGTTCAGTTAAAGTTGGTTCAAGAATCTTTTATTAGCTTATAACTTATTCAAAAAGTATGTCTCATTTAAAAACATAAGTTTGAATTAAATTATAATACAAATAAAACAATTTATCTTAGTAAATAGACTATTCTGTACTTAATTTCTACGGAAATTATTTCCCGTAATGAAAATAGGCTTTTTTGTTACATTTACACTTATAACAGAAGAGTAAACGTTGACGGTTGAATTCCCAACTTGTAGTCTAAACGAGGCGGGGAAGTGGGACATTTCCCCCGCTACCATCACATCCTTCCCCGCTCGTCCCTCTCTCTCTTGTAACGTGCATTAGGACATAATAGCGCGGCCACCGGACTAGATCGGAACTACAACTAGAGCGTACGATCAAGCCGTTTAAATGTTTCCTCTGTATATTCCTTCTCTGTGGTCTGATTCAGAAGGTCAAGGTCCTTAACCTTTTATCATATTTTATTTTATTAATCAAACAAAATCTTTTACAAAAAAATGTGTTTCTTTAAGAACCATTTTCATTTTGGGACTTATAGTTTGTACCTCCAACTATTTGTGTTGTATATAATTAGGCCTAACCCCAAAACATTGTTAAAAAATTTATAATTTAATAAATTTTATGATTTTTAAATGAACAAGTAAAAATTAATAAATCATGTCCACGCATAGTTGGTGATTTATCTGTAACGTCATTGTACAGTTTACATGAGAAAGTTTGTAGTAGTTCCAAGCTCTAGTAAGCATTGGTTGATGTCAGCTTTACAATCTATTAGGTGCCACTGTGTTTTTAATTATCTATGATTTTAACCTCTTTGGCATCAGTAGCAAAACAGATGTCAATGAGGGGCAGACTTCCTTTGGTCTCAATTAAATCAAGATTTTGTTATTTGTGGGCATATTACACTGTCAAATATTTGGTCAAACTTAGACGATGATAACCACTTAGGTTTTTCGCCTTAAATAAAAAAAAAATTTGGTCAAACTTTTATCAAAGATCTTTGATAAAATCTTTGTCAAAGAAAATATATTACACCTGTCCAATTTCTTTGACGAACTGGGTTATTAACAAGATATATTTTGGGGTTATGTTTCGGTTTATTCTTTTATTATTATTACAGTAGAGCCCCGCTAATCCGATCTAATTGGGACCGAACACTGTTCGGATTAGCGGGAATTCGGAATAGGCGGATTTCATAAATAATATCAACGTATTGACATATTAATGGGTAAATAATGTGCTTGGACATCTGCTAATGGCAGCTCTATACAGCGTTGATCGGCTTGTGAACAGGTACAGTGAAAGTCGCAAAGGAAATGCATTTCCTTCGACGCCTCATAGCGCTTAGACATCACCAACCTCCCTCCTGCGTTTCAAACATATTTATGAATCACTGCACTGAGAACTAGTCTAGTCGTATCTAGTTCAGAGTTTACTCTAGGCGAGTTTGATAAACTGTGTGCGCTTATTACAAATTTATTAATGCAAACAGACCGACTTGAGGAAAGCTAGGAATAGGGGAATGCTCAAACTGAAATCATAGCACACACAGACGCTGCAAATTCTCTTGACCTCGCGCTACGCTACGTCAAACAACACGCTTCATCAACACCAATACAAATGATGTTATTTTCATGCGGCGATGGCGGAACATTGCATCCTCAAGTCGATTCAGTACGCTTTGACAGAAAAAAATCACTGACATTCTTCTTAAAAGTGTGAGTAAATTAGTAATGCTTTGTGTTTAGCAGTGATTAAAATATATTCTACAAATTGTATAAATGGAGCCGACATGTACTGTAAGTAACCGGCTTTCATTCCTATTTCGTTTCAGGCATTTTCATCAAGATTAGGCTCTATGTATGTTTCTATTTAACTATTTTATATAACGATAAATGTACGGTTTTTCACGAACGTCTTAAAAATCGGTATTTTTCTGAACTTTGTTCGGAATAGGCGGATTTTTGGATTAGCGGGGTTTGGATTAGGGGGACTCTACTTTATTTATTAACTATGATTAAAGAATTACATTTAAAAGATCGTGATTCATATTATATTGGGTTTTAAGATTTCAAAATAAATCTTTAAAACACTTGTAAATATACTTTTAAAATAAAGTAAACATAATCAAACTTTTTCTTTTTCATAATGTAAAATTAAAGTTTTCATAGCTTCAACTCTCCATGTCAATTTTTCCATCGTATTATAAATATAACAGGAAAGGTAAAATAATATAAAAGAACACCTAGGAATATTTCTAATTTTACACTTAAAAGCAGCCCAATTTGCGATTAAAATTATTTAAGTGTGCAAATACCTACAACGGTTCTCCCCTAGAGAAATTTATTAATTTGACGTGCCCCAAGTTCGGGAACACTAAGTCTCTAGAACAATTGCAAAATAAGTTAGCCTCTTTTTTATCTGGCCTAGGTGATATAACTGATTGTTCAATATTTAGCTGTCTAAATATCCTGACTAAAAAACATTCAACATTAAACTTCCAGCAATCAAAATTTAATTTACTTTTAATTAAGCTCAGTTTAGAACACAAGAATTTAGTTTTACTTTTAACCAATCTTAGAGTAATGAGCACAGTGGAACTGACCTTGTAAATAACTTTATTTGGTAAACTTTTTAATTACCAAAGTTATTTAATTAAATATTCTGAATTCAGCGTTACTTTAATTTAATTACTTATGACTTTAAATAAAACAACAAGAAATGAATCAATTAATCATCCTACCTAACCCAGTATATTCAATAATATTTTATATGAATTTAATCAGGCAAATTTATTTGGGGAAATAATGTAAATACGCTTTTCACAGACCTTGGGTATGCTTAAGTTGACCGGCTTGACGGGGTTGGTGACGTCCGCATTGGCTGCAGGTTGGCTAGCAGGGTTGAGTTGCTCTCATTGACTGCGGTCCCGTTAACAGCGTTATTATTTCACGTCTGTAGGCTTGCTAGTTTGTATCCTGAAGTTCCAATATGAAGTCGGTTTGCAACTTCATTGAAGTTGTCCTTTGTTCAATTCTCGTTATGGCTAATATTGAATGTTGAAAACCATTGTAACTCCTCTCACTAGTGAACTGTATTGAGTCTTAGTAATACTTGAATACTGATATCTGATACGTTATATGCAATTAACCTTTTATAAGAGTTATACGTAGTAAAATCTATTAGAAGTCAAAAATTCGTAAGCAGCATTGCATGCTTTGTAACATTAAAAATCCTTAAGAAGTAGCACTATTTAGCGTTAAAATATCCATAAGAAGCGCCCAGCCACCGAGTCTAGTGCTTATATAGGGCGGTTTTCCACTATTTTGGTTGCCAACTTCTTGTAACGTACACTGTGTTTTTCCCTTTTCAAATTTCACTTTTTTCCAGGACTTTTCCTCTCCAGATGGTAGTGTTTTCTTCTTTCACCTCGAATTTGAACGGTTGTCGTGCGACGTTGCGTTCTCGTTCGCGGCCCGCGCATGCTTTTTGCGTTACGTCTCCCGGAAAAGTCTTTGAGTTTTTCCTCCTTGCGATTTTCTTTTTTACTCTTCATAGTTCCTTCGGAATTAACACACTAGCCGCCATTTCATGAAGTTTGCTGTATTTTTCTTTGAGTTGTGGGACTTAAGATTTCTACGTTTTTTCAATTTTCTGGGTTAACTAATTTTCTGAAATTTATTGCATATTACTGTTGTTTTCATATATTAATACGTTCTCCTACTATATCTTCAATTTTTAGAAACTTTAATTTTCTTTTTTAAACGGACTCTAAGGTGTGAAACCTCTCAACCTTTCTTCTAAATTAATATTTACATATTTTCTTTGTTTTCCTTTAAAACTTTTCCTTTCCTATTACATGTTATACTTTAACTTTACTGAACTTTATTTTTTACATACTTAAATGACGTCTGAATTCTGTCCATTGTAAAACTTTAAATCGGGTACATTTTGGAAAATATTAAATTTTCTTCTATTTTAGGGTAAGTATACAAATAAATATTAAGTTGGACCTAAACCTAATACATGCTATATAAATTAACTGAAACAAGCTATTGACCCACATTGGTATACTTTGCAAAATGGTGGATGCCAATGTTAGGGCTAACTTCCTTTGGCTAACATGTTACATCTGTAATCATAGGCGTAACCAGGGGGGGGTTTTGGATGTTATAAACCCCCCCCCCATTGAAAAAATATTTCGCATTTTGCTTACATTAAAATACGCTCTTAAGACAACTTGTTTTCATCACCTATGCAAATGTCAAGCTACAATAAATTATTAATAATATTGCTGACATTATCTTTGGTCGAATTGAGCACTGGACTTTATTTTATATACGATGCAGTATAGTGTATGGCCTGGAACACACACGGAGTTTTCGTCCGCCACGGATTATTTGCCGTCGCCATCATACCAACAGTGGCGCGAAGGAGGGTATTAGAGCATACACATTGGTCGGAAAAATAAACTATTGGTTTATTTACCGCTTACGGTAGCTGTGCAGCAGCTCGCTGCCACTATAATCAACAGATTTTCTACAGTCTCCGCCGAGACAGTGGCGAACGTGACCAAATGGACGCCAACTTTCCTTATTTTAGTATTTTTTAACTTCCCGCTACCAATAAAGGGAAGTTATTAATTTCGGTCCGATTTTCGAAAGTCGAGTTTTCATTAAATCTCCACGTTTTGAGGTCCCAGGAAGCCATTCTGACTATTCCCGCCGAGGTGTCCGACCGTGTGTGTGTGTGTGTGTGTGTGTGTGTGTGTGTGTGTGTGTGTGTGGATGTATGTGTGTAAATAAATTTTTGTCGTACAGTTTCTCAAAAACGAATCAACCGATTGAATTCTACGACATGTCATTCGAAAGGGTGTATCAAAACTTAGATCTGATTAGATTTGAGAGTTAATCCATCAAACCAATCCGAAGAAATTTAAAAAAATAACCTAAATTTTTTTTGGAATTTTTATGTTTTTTAAAAATAACTTTAAAGCGTGCGAAAAAATCATAACAAAACCATGTATACATTTTTTGTGCTTAAAAAACTGCGTCGACTGCTTTTTTGAAAATGAAAATCGGACGACGCATTCAAAAGTTATCGTTGTTTAAAAATTCACAAATTTTCGTTTTTTGGTATTTTTTGGTATTTTTTTAACATATCTTCCAGATTTCTCAACCAATCAATATAAACCTGTACATTTTATTTTTTTGCTTTAAAAACTGCGTAGAATGCTTTTTTAAAAATGAAAATCGAACGACGCATTCAAAAGTTATCGTTGTTTAAAAATTCACAAATTTTCGTTTTTTGGTATTTTTTTAACATATCTTCCAGATTTCTCAACCAATCAATATAAACCTGTACATTTTCTTTTTTTGCTTTAAAAACTGCGTAGAATACTTTTTTAAAAATGAAAATCGAACGACGCATTCAAAAGTTATCATTGTTTAAAAATTCACAAATTTTCGTTTTTTGGTATTTTTTGGTATTTTTTTAACATATGTTCAGTATTGAATCAATAAGAAACGGTTATGTTTGCTCTGTCCAAAGCATGCTTATCAACGAGCGATGTACAGGCAGCAACGGGGGTTTTGTAGCAGAGATCAGACCTGTAATAGACAGTGAGTTAGCAACACGCGTTTTGTCAAGAATCGCGAACATCACTTATTTTGCCATTGTGGCCGCAACTCTACGCATTATTTTCAGTTTTGCTAATAGAGAACATTACTATCAACGCTACAACCGCAAGTCGTAATAATATTATTAAGGAAGTTACTTAATTTATACCGTTCATGTCTAACGAGCTTATACACGCATATAATGTAATTGAAAGTTTTTCATTTTTGGTTATTTTATGTATATATATTATTATTTATTACAATTATCATCTATGTTTAAATTGTGCGTCGGAAGTTTCGAGTGCAACGAAATAATTATATGCTAGCATATCAAACTGTTTGAACTAATTATTAATTTGACCAAGTGTGCAGAATAGTGCGTGTACAGACAAAGAATATCATCTTGTGATCATCTACTCGCAGGACACTGTCAAAGGTACTGTACAACAACAGAACATTTAAACATAGATTATTTATTATTTTACTCAATATAACTAATGAGCTTAGTTGACAATTATTATATTGTCTGGTCCCTCGAAATGAATTAGGTACATACTTTATTCGCATCTCTACATTTTTCATTGGTCCCAACGGGCGGATGTTCTAATTAATTGTGAATTGAATCACGCTATAAATACAGTCATACTTATTACTTTCGTTTTACACACCTTCAATTACATTAGCCTGTTACGCCGTCAAATACCGGCACATTTTTGTCTTATGCTCGATGTTGTAGGCCTAAATCAAGTTTGAAGCCGCCATATTGCTTTTTACATGACTTGAGACGTAAGGTTTAAGGATCGTATACGCATGCGCCGAATGGAACGATTCATTATTTTAGACAAGGAACAGTTGAACATGTGTTGTTTGTAAACATTAAAGTAAGGTTATACATTATAGGAAACCTAGTGGTGAGCATTTACAATACATTTATGCAGTACTATTTCATTATTGATCTTTCTATGTATTCGCTAATCATTTAAATATTATAAGGTCATTTATTGATCTCTGATACAGTATTAGAACATTATTTTATAACCTATAAATTAAATGGACTAGGTATAACAGTTACTAGTCTACTATATTTTGACATTGCTTGGAATTGTTTATCTTTATAATAATTATGTACTTCTTTTGCTAATTGAGTACATATTTAAATTTACATTTATTCAAATCTTAATTTTGAAAATTTTACATTTACACTTAGCCTACATAGGCCTCTCGAGGCCTACATATATCTACCATACCATATAGGCCTATACAATTATTCAAGCGCAATTTTGAAGTTGTTGAGACTCGATAGTGTTAATAATCAGTCAACATGCGTTATACAGTATTCTCACGGCAAGCTGAGCTAATTATTGGTCGTCTTATCAAAATTGCTGAATATGTTAAGGCAATAACACAACAACATACAAGTGAAACACTACCACCTGCCATTGCTAAAAAACTTGGAGAATATTTTGGCGTTGTTAATACTAAATCACAAGAATTTGAATCACTATTGAATGATATCTCCTCAGATGATGCCACCACAAATGAAAACATTCAAGAGATTCTTACAACTCAAGATAAGTTGTCCGAGTTAACTGTATCCATTTTAGCGGCAATTAAGTTAATTTTACCAAACATTGGCGCTCCTGAAACAGATTTAAACACTTCTGGTGTTTCACAGCATACAGAATTAAATAGAACGGCAATAAAATTACCACGTCTATCACTTCCTCATTTTTCTGGGAATCTGGCAGAATGGACAAATTTTTATCACATGTTTGATAACACTATTCATCAAAATCACGCTCTTACTGGTGTTGAAAAATTTACGTATTTACGTTCCTGTTTAAATGGGGAACCCTTGAACCTAATCAAAGGTTTACCTGTAACCGCTCCCAATTACCGTATTGCCTGGGACTTAGTCTTTGATAGATATCAAAATGTCAGACGCTTGGTCAGTTTTCATATTACAAATATAATTGACATACCACCATTTACTTGTCACTCATTAAAAAATATTAGATATTTTTTAGACACATACTCTGAAAATGCTCAAGCATTAAATATCCTAAAATATGATATTTCAAAAGAATTAACACTTGTGACATTGCTAATACGGAAACTTGATTCTGAAACCAGAAAACGCTTTGAAGACAAAAGATCAATTGACCATAATTTTCCAACGATTGATGAATTAATTATGTTTTTACGTTCGGAATGCGCCCATCTTGAAGATACCCAAACATTGGCTCATCACGCCTTGAAATCACATTCTGCTAAACCTCAACAAGATCACAAGATTTATAAAAAATCACAATTTGAAACGCAACATAACCAAACAAGTCATGTTTATCAATTAACTACAAATAGGCAAACATCCTGTGTTTTTTGCAAAAATACCACTCACAATATCTATAAATGTTCTGATTTTCAAGGTATCAGTCCACATGAAAGACTTGATTTCATTCGCAACAAGAAATACTGTACCAATTGTTTGAGTTGTTTACATTCTGCAAGTGCATGTAAATCTAAAAACACATGTCACACATGTCACAAAAATCACCATACATTTTTGCACTTAGAAGCTGCTTCATCATCGCAGCTAGCTGCAAACAAAACCACATGACTAGACCGGAAAAATCCATTGTCAGGTAAAAAGAATCACGTTCCACAACGTTATTCAATCACAAACAATGCTACTACTTATAATCAGTCAGCAATTGAAGATATCAAACGCAATCACATCACTTCGAGTTGTACCAATGCAGGTACAGACGCTAACGGAAATTCTATTGTTATGTTAGGCACACTTAATGTTTATGTTTCAACTAACCAATGTAAACCGATAATTGTTACTGCCATACTAGATTCTGGTAGTCAAAGTACACTTATAACAACAAATTGTGCTAGTTTACTAAGCATTGCTGTCAAACCTGTAGACATGAATCTAAGTGGTATATCTAACATGTGCGCACCGGTGAAAGGAATAGCTAGAATTAATTTGACCACATCCGATGGTTTTTCTGTTGTAAAAAACCATAATACTATTGTTGTCGATCAGATTGCATCCGGCTTGCCGAAATGGAGAAAAACTACTGAATTGGAAAATAAGGTTAAATTTCTAAAATTAGCTGATCCTAAATTTAATAATCCTCAATCAGTCGACTTATTAATTGGCGCAGATTTGTATGGACAGGTCATCACAGGCAACAAAATAGACTTAGGCGACCAATATCCTACTGCTATAGAAACTATTTTTGGTTACATTCTTATTGGTCCTGTGGAGGTTAAACCTGTGTATCCTAATTCCATTTCTATGCTCACGATAAATGAAATAAACTTAAATAAGTTAATACAAGAGTTTTGGGTCAATGAAGAACCACCAATACAAACAAAGGCTATGGCTGAAGACATTGATTGCGAAAACCATTACAATACTCATATAATGCGAGAACCTGATGGACGATATATTACTCGATTACCGTTTAAAATTAACCCTTTGTGTCTTGGCAAATCCTATGAAACCGCAAAAAAACGATTTTCTCACTTAGAAAATAAACTCAGTGCTGACCCTCAATTAAAAAATGCTTACACAGAATTCATTGGTGATTACATAAATTCTGGTCACATGCAAATCGCAGATGAGTCTATTCTTGCACAGCCACACTGTTTTTTACCACATCATGCTGTCTTTAAGGCAACTTGTTCAACTACAAAGTTAAGAGTTGTATTTGATGGAAGTGCTAAAACCTCTAATGGTTTGTCCCTTAACGACACGCTTCATTGTGGTCCAAAATTATTACACAATATATGTGATATTATATTCCAATTTAGAAGAAATAACATAGTTTTTTCCTGTGACATTAAGCAGATGTACAGACAAATAAAGATTAATCCTATCGATCAGCCATATCAACTTATCTTGTGGCGATCAAATAACTCGCACCCGCTTTCTATCTATAAATTGACCACAGTTACTTATGGACTTAGGCCTTCACCTTATCTAGCTGTTCGAACATTGAAGCAATTGGTTATCGATGAAGGTATTGTTCATCCTGACGCATCTGAAGTCATTAAAAATAACATATATGTAGATGATATAGTCACCGGGTCCAACGACACATCTTCTGCTCTTAAACTACAACAAGATATAATTGCCTTGTTAGAAAAGGGTCAGTTCCAATTGCGAAAATGGTCATCCAACGCTAATGAATTATTGCACGCAGTTCCCCAAGACTATAGAGAAACACCGCTTTATTTTCAGACTCCTGATCAACCGCTATTTAGTATTTTAGGTCTGAAGTGGCTACCAGGTATAGACACTTTCTCTTATACAATAGAAATTCCAAATCACATACACACAAAACGCTCGATACTCTCAATAATCGCACGAATATATGATCCTTGTGGCTGGCTAACACCAGTCACATTCCACGCAAAGAGTTTAATTCAGCTCCTTTGGACCATGGGTGTTTCATGGGATGAAACATTACCTGCAGCTATCATAAGGGATTGGCAAACATTTATTAACGATTTACCATCTTTAGAGCAATTGAGAATACCTCGCTGTCTCGAATTGTGTAACGCAACCAACATTCAATTACATGGGTTTTGTGACGCATCAGAACAAGGCTACGCAGCAGTAGTTTATTTACGCACTAGTGACAGTCACAATATAATAAACACACACGTGTTGATAGCCAAGTCGAGGGTCGCTCCTCTTAAAAGAATATCATTACCACGTTTAGAATTATGTGGTGCTCATTTATTGGCAAAATTAGTTAATTACTGTATCAATCTGATTCAACCATTCTTTTCAGTTAATCTTGTAACGCTAGCATGGATACGAACACCACCATATCGATTAAAGGTTTATATCGCTAACAGAGTAAGCCAGATACAGGATTGGAGTCCACCAGAGAATTGGTCTCACGTACCCTCTAGTCACAATCCAGCTGATTGTGCCACGCGTACAACTTTTCCTTCCGCATTACTCAAACACCCCTTGTGGTGGACGGGGCCTCAGTGGCTTAAACTTTCTGCCCAGGAATGGCCAAATACACCGCACATGGTGTTGGACATTCTTCCAGAACTTCGAACTAAACCCCTCCTCATAGGATTATCCACCATAACAGAGTGGGACCTATTCAATAAAATTTCAAATTGGTCAACGTTAAAAAGGATACTGGCATACATTTTGAGATTTATCACAAACTGTAGATACAAGAGGACAAATTCTGGACCGCTATCATTAACTGAACTGAAGTCAGCAGAACATTTCATTATCAAATCAGTACAACAAGGTCAATTTCCTGAAGATATCAGCCTATTACAAGCACAAAAACCTTGCAAAACAAAATTGCAACGCCTTCAACCATTTATAGACGAGAATCAGATAATCAGAGTTGGGGGAAGAATCAAATTCGCATCAGTCAATTTCAATGCTAAACATCCCATTTTGTTGCCAAAAAACCATCATGTAACTCGATTGATAATCAACCATTACCATTTGAAATATTTACATGCTGGACCACAACTAGTGCAATCACTCGTAACTCAAAATTATTGGATATTATCTGCGAGAAGCGTAATACGTTCTTGTATTTTTAAATGTATAACTTGTTTCAAAACAAAACCGCACAACCAATTTCCTTTAATGGGTGATTTACCTTCAGAGAGGATCACGCCTGCAAAACCATTCCTGAAGACAGGTATCGACTTCGCAGGTCCATTCTATGTTAAACTTCATACTTTACGCAACGCTAAAATCAGCAAGGTATATCTATGCATCTTCGTTTGTTTCGCCACCAAGGCAATCCATTTAGAAGTTGCTATGGATTTAAGCACTGACGCCTTTTTAGACACTCTTACTAGATTTATAAGTCGGCGAGGATTATGTTCTGACATTTATTGCGATTGTGGTACCAATTTCACGGGCGCTGCTACAAGACTCAATCAAATCAGGTCTACTTTATTGAAATTACCCTCATTCAAAGATACGTTAGCAAATTTTACTTCAGAACAAAACATGAAATTTCACTTTCTGTCTCCTGCAGCTCCCCATCAAGGAGGCTTGTGGGAAAGCGCTGTAAAATGTGTCAAACATCACTTAACTCGTACCATTCTTAACCAAAATCTGTCATTAATGAGTTTCATCACTTTGACAACTAAGGTTGAAGCGATTTTGAACTCTAGACCTCTTGTACCTCTTTCAAATGATCCATCTGATCTCACCGCCTTAACTCCAGGTCATTTTCTAACTGGACAAGCATTAGTAACTCTACCTGAAGACAATTTAACTGAAATTCCTCTCAACCGTCTCAAACAATGGCAACAAGTTCAAGCCTTCACCCAAAGGCTATGGAAACGCTGGAGCATTGAATATTTACACACATTACAGCAACGGATGAAGTGGACAACACCATCTGAAAACCTGAAGGTTGGGGATTTAGTCTTAATCCACGAACATCAATCTCGCCCACTTGCCTGGCCTATGGGTCGAATAATCAACACACATCCAGGGAAGGATGGAATTGTCAGAGTGGTCACCATTCGCACTTCCTCCGGAATACTCTCTCGACCGTCAGTTAAGGTCTTCAAGCTACCACTTGAAGACAGTGATGCTAAAAATTAGTATAGTACTTTTCATTTTCACTCTTTAGTTTACATTATATCCCAGAGTAATTTTAATTTTTGATATCTCTTCATTTTATTTATACTCAGAAACATTTTATTTAACATTTATTTATTGAAACATTGTTTCAAGGGCGCCGCTATGTTCAGTATTGAATCAATAAGAAACGGTTATGTTTGCTCTGTCC
>JAGFPH010011198.1:13136-30866 GCA_018207615.1 Philaenus spumarius
AATAACCCCCTCACTTTATCAGACATTCCTATCCTAAGTTTTGATGAGAAATTCAAAAATGGTGTCAAAGTGAATATACCCCAAAATTTGAAAATATTTGGGAGTCAATTGGGGGTCTTTACTGGTAATTACTGGTCAAAACAATTACAATTAATAATACTACATCTCTTCTTAACTAGATTGCAGGGATTTAATAAACAAAATCCCTCATATTTTACGTTTTTGAATTGCAAATTGAAAACAATTAGGATCCTTTCATTAGATCCTACTTCAAGGTTGTGTAATTAAGCCCTAGTTACCGCTAAAGTCAAGGAAGAAGGAAGGCAATTAGAAGAGTATTAGATCTTAAGACATTATTTCCTCTGAAATAACAGAACGTGTCCTTGAAGTAAGGATGGGAAATTAAACTCTCAGTGCCCCGAAGCTGAGCTACAACTCGAAATGTAGCACCAAGTTTTTGAATATTTAAATTGCTTTGTCCATTTTGAAAATTAAGTTTTGCTATTTCGTTTCCTCCTACGGTGGGTACTGCTAGCATTACTTTTATCCGGTAAGTAAATATTTCCCGGGAAATATTTTAATACATAGTAACACAGTTGAAGAGTGTTGAAATAAAGTAAATCTTTGAATAGATGAACGGACGTAAAAGAAACACATTATATGTTATTAATTCATAACCATTACATTCATTACCAAACAGTAAACATTGTAAACACTTTGCACCGAATCAACAGAAAGTATAAAGACTGTCCAGTTATCGTATAACAATAATCTTGCTTTGCACTTTCACCGGATAGGATGGGAACTTTTCAACAAGACTCAGCATATGGTCCCGTACAAGATCTGCTGTCACAATGCACGTCCGTTAACTGCGTTTGTTTGCTTGACTGTATAAACATTTCTATAGCTAAGCTAAACACAATTGCTGACTTTAACATTTTGTGGAAAAATGTCTCGATATGACTGCTGCGAATCATAAAGAGAAATATTTGACCGAGCGAAGCGAGGTCTCCGTTTTAGCTCGACCGTTCGGCATTTCGTCTGTCTCACGATTATGGTTAAACGAATTGACCGATTGCGATGATTTTTTTGCATGAATGTTCCTTATTCCTAGGCCAAGCGATTTATATATACGGGGTTTTCCATTTTTCATTTTTAACCCGTTAAATAAAATAAAAATGGCGGCCGCACCGTTTCTCTGTGTAAGATTTTTTCCAAAGCCAGTTTGTTGAACCGTAAGTCGAATTTAAAAACTAATAACATTTGGCGGGTAACAAATTAGATTTTAAACAAAATTGTATTGTTGATTTTTTCCGTATCTCTAACGGTAAGCTCACAAAATGGCCGCAAACTTCAAATTTGTTAAAAATCGTCCAAGTTTTTGTATTTTAACCATGTTTTTATACGTTTATTCTAAACCAATTCAAAAGTGTTCCATAGCTTTTTTTGTAGATAAAGGTTCAACGAATTCCTATATTCCAGTAAAAAAAATGATTGAAGTAAAATTTAAAAAAGTCATTAGCTCAAGAAACAAGTAGTAAACATTGTTTGTTATTTTTTCATAAATGTAAATATGTTTCGTAATTTAGTTCTAAATAGAACTGTATGAAAATATTTATAAATTTCAAATTTCTTATTTTGTAAACACCAGCTTTTATGTTCCTACTACAAGACTGCTAACAAAACTAGGCATATTTTGAATAGTAATTTAGGAATACTATATTCTTTGCCCAAAAATTACATATTATTAAAAGTGTAGAGAATAAATCAAAGAATTTAACTGTATATACTTGTAAATTATTATTCCATAACAGTATTTGACTTAGTTTTACTTGAATTACAAAATGAAATGAAACAAATGAAACCTCGCTGCGATAAAAGGACATACAAAAAATTACCGTTAGCTTGGGAAGTGTTGATACATGGGTTGAGATCACTATCACGACGCTTTAACATCGTTTGTTTTCATTATTTATAATATTGGAATATGATATGGAACTGTAAATACATTGTTAAGTTTTAGTTATTTCACTATGTAAATATTTAATTTTATGTTTGCCTTCAATAACGCGATAACTTTAACTACCTCACGCATTATTAACCTAAAAAACGAGAACTAGAAACCTCGGAATCGCGGCAATTGCAAAATAATGTTTCACTGGCTAAACCAGTGAACTGGTGTACTTCCTTTCTGGCACAATATTTTTAACCTAAGCTCAAAACCACGTTTGTTATTTCAACGAGCGAGGTCTACTGTTCACAGAACTATTATTATAGTTTAAAATTAAATGGCCTCAAAAGTTATGAAAGTTATATTGTCAGGGAGATGAGATAGATTTTAAAAATTGTGTCGAAATTCTCTATCGGCTACGCAAGTAATTATGTACAGAATCATTCGAAGTGAAATAGTTGTAAACACATTGTGTCAGTAATTATAATCACTTTTTAAAATCAATCGAATGCATTACAAAAGTAAAATTAATAAATTAATACTCTTGTTTTGACGAGGTGGACGCATCAGAAAGATAATTGAAGAAGAAAATTTATTATAGTTGTCAGCTCTCCAATTTGTTTTTAATCTATATACGTAGACTTTAAAGGAAAGAAGTAGCGCCAAAAAACGTTAAATATTGTGGGGCTTCCGGGTTTTGAATTTTTGACCCCTTAGATGGCGACGGAGAAAAAGTTGTAGATAGTGAAATTTCCAACCGCTGAAGATGCCTCAGATTTTCCCTAAAACCACGTTGAAAAACTACAAGCTGTTTAAAGAGTCGGCAAACCACAGATTTTAAGAAAAACGCGATTTGTGTTATATCTACTAAACTATGCAACCTACAGAATCGGCTCAGCGGCCACTTAAAAGAAATCGGCGAGCTGAATCCATTGAGTATCTCAAATGAATATATAGGTGCTATCAGTCTAAAGTTATAAGCAGAAACGTATCCAACAGAGAGAAATAGTCGTCTTTGGTCATTAAAGATGTCACAGCTTTTGAACTAATGGACTTAATCATCTACGTCTAATGACTATAACTCAAGTTGTATGCGTACAGCCGTTCCCAGTTGATGCCGTCACAAGATTTTACTACATGTATGGATTTAGTTATTTTGATATTTATTACCACAGCAACCAGTTGTACACAATTACGTATAAAACAGCAGATACAGATGACTATCTTAGATAACACAACATAATTTGATGTTAGGTCTAGAATGGACCATTACGAATTTTTAAAACACAATAATGATTTTATGATTATGCCTCTCCAGTTAAGTAATGTAGTGATTGCTTTTTCACTTACATTTCAAATAAACAATGATTTTCCCATGTAAATTTTAGGAACATTGATGTAAAATCGACTGTTTACTGTATTTTACTGTACTCTTTGATTATTACTTTTTTTTAGGTATACTAATAATTGGACTATTTTTTAGATCATTTAGATTTCAAATTATTAGAATAATGTCTTTACTCACTGCTTCATTTATATTGACGAATAATCCTAATGTTTCATTCAATTTAAAATGTAAGCACACTTAAAAACGAAACACGACTGAACCCACTCCTACTTTCTCTTCTGCCGTTGCTTACACATCCCATTGGAGTGGTGTGAAGACCGGTAATGTAGGGTTATTACGATCAATTATTTTCGGAGCTAGAACACATACTAAACTCAGCGCGTCAACACTCTATAACAATCAAACGTATTAATTCTAAACTAATATATTTTACTGCTTAGAATATAATATTGCAGAAACCCGATATTCGTTTTTAGGTTAATCAGTAAACACTTTTCAAACATTTCTACGTCTAAAATTCGATTAAAACACTTGTTTTGTTTTGTAAGGGAGAAACTAATTAAACTTGTATACCATAACAATGAAAATAAAGTTAAGGTTTATTGAGGTAGGTGCGAGGTAAATTTAATAACAAAGGAGGGAATGCAAAGATATTACATGTTTTGTTTCTAATCTAACTGTTAAGGGTCGGCTCTAGCTGTCGGCCATGTTGGCTGACACTCCATAAGACCAATGTTAAATTAAAATCCAAATTTTTCCTTTATTTTTGATCGGAAAATTATAAACGATATGTCATTTTAAAGCTATGGTCAATATGCATGCAAATGGCTTTTTAAAAATTAAGAAAAATATTTATTAACAATTTAAAACATTGATTTTTAATATTGTTTTATGTTTTCACTATTAATTATAGCGAAAAACTACCAAGCCATTCGCCTAAAGAATTTCGTCCCCAAGATTTTGGTATTTTTTTTAAACGCTATTTGAACGATTGCGGGTTTTAAATGGATTTAGGCTGAGCAATGTCCGTGTAACCTACCGCCGCTATAGGGTGATTTTAAATATTTTTTACGTTGTAACTATTAATTATAGCGACAAATTACCAAGCCATTCGGATGAAGAATTTTGTCCCAAGAGTTTGGTATTTTTAAAAAAACGCTATTTGAACAATTGCGGGTTTTAAATGGATTTAGGATGAGCAATGTCCGCGTAACCTACCGCCGCTATAGGGAGTCGCAGGTTGCTTTCTGTTTTACTAGAGCCGACCCTTAAAGTAATTAATTTTTATTGAAATACTGATTTAGAAAATGAATTTGTTTTAAAGAATTTAAGTTGCAGTATCAACAAATACTCTTAGATTGGAGTATTATATTAAATTTCCGTAAATATTTAATATACTTTAGCAATACATAGTAATAATGTTTAGACCATTAGGAAACTATTATTGATGCTAGAAATTAAATATTTCAAAATAATATATCCAACTATTCAACATCGGCGAATGTAAAGAAACTTTTTTTTAACGTCCTGCTGTTTTGCACTTTAAGGCTAATGAAGACGGGACCTACAGTTTTACGTGGAATCCGAACCACAGCCAATGATGTCTGTTAAATAAAAATACAAATATTGCTTTGGTTGATGTTACCATTTTCAAAGACCTGAACGTAAAGGAAACAAGAAAAATCTCCTTATGGAAATAAGCGTCTAATCTTCCATTCGCGTAGTTTTAACTCAGAATCTTTGACTTTTCGCTCCAATGCGTTAACCTCTATGCTATATCTTTCCAGTTATTGGTCGATGGTATCTCAATTGATCTTGCCTAAATTATAGTTTTAGGTAAACTCGCTCAAAACCTTTGAAGACGGGCCGTCTACTTCGTTATTACGTGTCATATTATCGTTATAGGTATTAAATCTGTCAAGCATTTTAAATATTTCATTGTAATAAATATGTAGCAATATTTTGTATAATAGCTTAAATAGATTTTGCTTTTATTGTTTAAAATAATGTTTTATTTGTTTGCAGGTAAGTTCTACTGCCTATATTATACGTGATTGAATCCAGTCTGACACTGTTAACGTGAGTATTAGCATGTATTTGATTTATTTATTTAAATATATAAATTGTTCTACTTTCAAAACATGTATATAAACTGAAACCATTTTCTCACATATTAGTGATTGTGAACTAAATTGAGAATGTTTAGAAAAGTGTCAGTCGACTTTTTTTGTTGAACGATAAAGTTCGGAAATAGGGAAATGGACATATGTTGGAATACTCTGCAACAAAAGCGTGATGTGCTACATATTACGTGTTAGAGTGGCAGGTTCTCATTAGCACAGTTCGTGGTATCTTGTGTTATCCCTTCGTTAGTCATTTCAAAACAAAGTAAGGAGATTAAATAACTGAGTCTCGGCACAACGGCATATTTTGAATTGAGCTAATTCAACACTTTTAAACGTGTTGGCACTGCTTTGACTTCGTATGAAAAAAAAATATTATTTTTCGTCTCATGTTGGCACTGCTTTGACTCTCGAACTAAAATGGAAGAAAGCAAATTATATGTCTTCCTAATCTATATATATAAAAACGTAAACCCACTGACTCACTGACTCACTCATCACGATTTCTCAAAAACTACATAACGGATTGAAATGAAATTTGGTATGTAGCTTCCTCTAGAGCCATAGGTGCTCACTAAGAAAGGGTTTAAAAAAATTCGAAATTTTAGGGGGGTTTTGGGGGGATCAAAGTTATTACATCACGATTTCTTCAAAACTACCCAACGGATTGGAATGCAATTTGGTATGTAGCTTCCTCTAGGGCCATAAGTGTTCACTAAAAAAGGGTTTTAAAAAATTGGAAATTTTAGGGGGGTTTGGGGGGTAAAAATTACTAAATCACGATTTCTCCAAAATTACCGAACAGATTGGAATGAAATTTGGTATGTAGCTTCCTCTAGGGCCATAGGCGCTCGCTAAGAAAGGGTTAAAAAAAATTCGAAATTTTAAGGGTGGTTTGGGGGGATCAAAGTTATTAAATCACGATTTCTTCAAAACTACAGAACGAATTGAAATGAAATTTGGTATGTAGCTTCCTCTAGGGCCATAGGTGCTTACTAAGAAAGGGTTTGAATAAATTCGAAATTTTAGGGGGGTTTTGGGGGGATCAAAGTTATTAAATCACGATTTCTTCAAAACTACACAACGGATTGGAATGAAATTTGGTATGTAGCTTCCTCTAGGACCATAAGTGTTCACTAAAAAAGGGTTTTAAAAAATTGGAAATTTTAGGGGGGTTTGGGGGGTAAAAATTACTAAATCACGATTTCTTCAAAATTACCGAACAGATTGGAATGAAATTTGGTATGTAGCTTCCTCTAGGGCCATAGGCGCTCGCTAAGAAAGGGTTTCAAAAAATTCGAAATTTTAGGCGGTGTTTGGTTGGATCAAAATTATTAAATCACGATTTCTTCAAAACTACCGAACGGATTGGAATTAAATTTTGTATGTAGCTTCCTCTAGGGCCATATGTGCTAACTAAGAAAGGGTTTGAAAATTTCGAAATTTTAGGAGGGGTTTGGGGGGATAAAAGTCACTAAAATCATAATTTCAGATCTTCTATTATTATGACAATAGTGCTTTTATTATTTGATATCTATATATATATATATAAAAGCCAAATACCACTCACTGACTGAACACTTAAAAAGAATACAATTACGTTAAAAAGACTGAAAATACCATCCACCACGGGCAACGCCGTACGGGTCAGCTAGTCTATACTATTATATAAAAATCTAATGGTGTCTGTCTGTGTGTGTGTGTGTGTATGTGTGTGTGTATGTATGTTACTCAATCACGTAAAAACTACTGGATTTATTGAGCTGAAATTTTTCATGGATATTTTTAGGTTCCCAGATTAAAAAATGAGCATATTTTTATTTAGAAATTCTATCAGGGTACCGCCAAACTGGCTTTGAAAACTTCTTTAACCTTCAATTTTATCTATAAAAATATCAGCTGTTTGTATAAAATGTTTAGCAACATGTCGTTTGTTTATATTCATTACCATAGCAACCAAATTAACCAAATTTATAATTCTATACTATTAAACGAGGGAGTTCTGTATTTATCCAAATTTCAAAACGGCTTTAACGAATTTCACGAAAATTTGCACAAAGGAGTTGTTTGACGCCAGGAATTTAATGCCCTAGGTCTTATATCTGTAAACATTCGCTTATTGACTCTTTTTGACATTTAATTTCAGTAATAATTACAGTGAAGCCTATGGGAGAAGAAGAAACATGATAAAGATAACATGATTATGTGTATAGACGGTTCCAACAGGGTTGGCGTGCAGAGCACGGGTACAGCAGCTAGTGTCTTAATAAAAACGATCCAGAAAGACAAACGGATAGTAAAGTCACTTTTAGCACCCTAAAAATAAACTGCAGAGAATTTAAGCCTTCTCGGTCAACAGTGCTTAACACGTTCAGTGCCAGGTATTTTGCATCAAAATTTTCGTTTTGGCCATTTTTTTTTTTTTTTGTGTGGAATATGTTTATAACTATGATTTAGATCATATTTGAAATTATATTAGTACATATTTTATTCAATTTCTTTTAGTTATTCCATATCGGTCATATCATAAAATGTAAAATTTATTTTAAAATAAAAATACTCCACATTATTTATAATATATTTCTTTTCTTTGTAATTTTTACTTTTTCTATTTTGTTGTGATTGAGTGTCGTTATACTGTCACAATTGTTTTGTATACTAATAAAATTACTTTATATACCTGGCAACGGTTTTTATGAAGATAAATTAGAATCATGATGATGAAAACATCATGAATTATATAAAATACTAGCTGCCCGATCCGGCTTTGCACGGATAGACAAATCTCAAATTGCAAAATGATGTTTATGCCACTTAAGAGTATACTACACAAATTTAGATTTATAGTTTGTAAAACTTTATAGATAATACAGTAAACCTTTTGTTTGCTTTTACCTAATCTAAAAAAAAACTGGATGTTGTGAAGAATTGTAAAAAACATGATTCTCTAATAATTTGCCCAGTTGGTGTTTTGGTTCATTGTAGGCCTAACCTAAAATTATGTTCCGTTTTTTATCCAAATCAGCTGTTTTATATATATAATAGGTATGTAACAACCAATGTTTCTATTGAATTAAAATATGGTAAGCATTTTTCTTTGATTTTTGTTTGTGTTTGTTTTTAGTTCGTCAATGTAACCTCAAAAAGCTAATACTCTTCAAATTTGTTAAGTAATGTTGCTATGGTAATGAATGTAAACAAACATGACGTGTTGCTATGTTTTTTATACGAACAGCTGTTTTTGTGCCTCTGATAAAATCAAAAGAAATCTAAAGAAAGATGGACGGTTTGGTAACTCATACAGGACAAACAGAAGACAGACAGACAGTATATACATTGGATTATATATATATAGATAAAACATTACACGCTATTTATTACAGTTCAATAGACCTAGAGAATTGCAATATGTGAATTATGAATAACTATTTTCTAAAAAATAAGATCTGTTCGCGCGAGATCACAACGGACTATCAAATTAAGAGGCCATAAATGATTTGCGTCACTCCAGGCCGTTGCTTAACTGATGCAATAGATTTAAATACAATAAGTGATACCTTCGTGCCACCACAGGCTTTAATATAAGGTTGCTACTTGTGAGACCACATTGGACTCACAGGCCATTAGGTCATTTATCGTATGCCACTCAACCTAAAGATAATGTTACCCTTGCTAATCGATCCCTGCTTCTGTCACTTGTGCATAAAATACCTACTGGAGTCCGGAACCATTGTATTCAACATAGGCTTCTGCTCACGTGCACTGCAATTTTTTAATAGACTGCATCCAGTCTTCGTAAGTCTAACTAGCAGTAATATAAATAAATCCTTTGTATAATGTAGAAGACTGGATTGCAGTCGTTTTGTACCCCTTGGCAGTGTGGGTGACGTCAAACATCACAATTTGACGTCATGGAAGAACTCAGTTACTACTTTATTGTTTGACTTATATAACAAGTACCGGAGTCTTTCTATAAACTCCCAGATCGATTACTTTGAAGGACTACAGAAAGCTTCGAAGAAAGGTCGATTTATTATACTGATAGGATTTGTAAAGAAGCTTATTACTGTATATCTTTTTATAGGGCTGTTTCTTTTGTTCGCACCTTGTAAAATATGAATACATACTTCAAGTCGTAAAAACTTGTAGACTAATGGATAATTACTTGTCAAATGTGCAATATTATTTGGTTAAAATTAATCAGTAAGGAATTGTTAAACGTATTCAATCTTGTTCTAGCACGTATTACTTTCTTCTTGTAGTTTTGGTAATCTTAATTATATTTAATATAGTATGTAAAAGATAAGAGTTTTTTTTTTTTGACATGCCAATTTGTGAGTTCTACTGGACCGATTTTAATAATTTTGGTCTCGTCAAAAAACGCTTCTCAATTATATTGCACAATAATTCTCAAATAGCCAATTATCTCACTTTTTCTCCCTTAAAACTCACCTTGAACCTTTGAACTTTCCTTAACTGCAGTCAATTTTCAGCAAGAGTTTCCTGACGTCGAGCGAGCACCTGGGTTAGCGTGCAAAGCACGCAGAGGCCTTAATAATTTTATAACGAACTTATACCTTTATTGTACAGTAGGAAGCAAGCGATAAATACAACTGCTTTCTTCGGTTAAACACACAATATATTTTGCACACCGTCGAAATCTATTATTCTAAAAAGCAAAAGTTTAAATCAGCTGTTTAGGTTATCCGAATCTTTAGTTTAATGTTTTATTGGTCAGTCACTGATTTGAATGACGTGAAAATATTTTAAAATTCGATATTTTCCTAATGTATTTTAATCTGTAGAACGAAAAAAAGAAAGATGCGGAATCGTTTTAAAATTAAAACCTTCAAGAAGATCTTTAATGATCTGCAGATTTCGACTTATTAAAAACATAAATTATAACAAATACCTCAAGTTGGATATCAGAAAAGTTTAATATGTTTTAGTAGTTCACCAATGAGTGTTATGGCCGACTAACGATCTAAATCATACTATAATATATGAAATTTTAATTTTTAGAACATGAACATCTTCAGTGAGGATAAAATTAGGACTGTTTAGAATTTCGTAACAGCATTTTAAAGTACGTACAGCATATTAGAAACATATAAATGTGCTGCAATTAATCCTCAGGAATTACCATATGATACGTGCATATTAAAGGAATAGTTTTAATTGTGACTACATATTTGTTCATAATTAACTAGTAGACACGTCAATGCTTCGCTATTATTTGATTTAATTTTAAGGGTAGTTATCCCGGTTTATCTCTTTGACTTAAGTAATCGAATTGCAAATGTGTTTTTATAACAATTAAGAATAATAAGGTAAAAATAAAACTTAAACAAAATTTCACAAAAACAATATAATTGTTACTGCTGTTTCGCTATATTATATTGTTGTTTTTGTGAAATTTTGTTTAAGTTGTATTTGTACCTTATTATGGAATTTCACCAAGTACCGACTGTGGTCATACTTAATATAATTAAGAATAATACTGAGTAATTTTAACTTTATAGTTTGTAGGAAGTTAGTGCAATTTATGTTTATTGTATAGTGATAGCTACCGCACTTAAATCTACTTGTTTTTAGTTTACATATTCTCTAAAAAAGATTCTAGTACTAATATGTGTAAATTGTGTAATTTTTGTGATATTAGTTTTGAAGTTTTTGAGAATATAGACAAAAATTTAATGGATTAATATTTAATTTTAAGGGTAGTTTGATTTAATTTCATCCCTTTGACTTATGTAATTTGCAAATATTTTTGTATATCCCTTAAAAATTATATTAAATAAATTAGCTTAATATCTTGTAGGTAGTTAGTTTAATTTATTGTGTAAGGGTAGCAACCCCATTTCAACCCCTTAGACTGTAGTAATTGTAACGTCTAAACACTCCTGGCAATGATATGGATAAAGTTTGAAATTTTTAGTAAAATCGGTAGAATAGTTTTTGAGTCTATAGAGGACAAGGACTCAAAGAAACAAATTTTCATTTTTACTTTCTCCACCCTATATACGTAGTGTATGGAGAAAGTATTGTTTTCGTAAAAATGTCCGAATTTAAATTTTCAGTTGAATTATCTGTTTTGGTGCTCCCAGAACCCCAAAAAATTGTTTAGTGCAATTATCTGTGTTGGTGCTCCCTGAACCCAAAAATATTTTTAGTGGAATTTTTTGTTTTGGTGCTCCCTGAACCCAAAAAAGTGTTTTTAGAGTGGTGTCTGTCTGTATGTATACACGACCAGAGAGGACACTATTGGTCCGATTTTCATGAAATTTGGTATGTAGGTACTAAACCCTAATATCTCCAGGCGTTTTTTCATTTTTTGGAATTTTTAATTTTTAAGGGTAATTTACCCCTAAAAACCCATAAAAAACGACAAAAATGCAAATTTCTCAAAAACGGCTCTAACGATTTTGATCAAATTTTCAGTATTTATAGTGCTTAAGATGCCAAACAAAATAACACCACCCGCTTTTATCAAAACTTCGGCGTTTTATAATTATGGGGAAATGTTTAAAATTAAACAAGTTTGTGTTGTCAATCTAGCATCGCGGCAGCAGCCGCACCCGGGGTAGCACCACGGTAGCGAGCACGGCCAGTAATTCAAAGGTCGCGCGATCGAATCCCGCCTGGGACAATAATTTTTTTATACGATTGACGTAGGTAGAATATTATTTTTTGTTTTGTTCTAAAAAGTAGTAAATAAAATGATTAAAAACAATATTATTTTGACTACAGTAAGTTGGGAGAAAGTTTGTGTCAGTTAACTAATACCGTTTATTATAGGTAGAGATAATCAATACCGAAAATTCAAGCCTAGTGTAAAGTTTACAGTAAGTTAGTTTACTCGACTGAGGGCGCAGAGATCGACAACAATATTAACTATGTTTCATCGAAATTTGCGGGCAAGTATTAATAAATGAAATAAAAATACCCATTGGCGATTCTGTCATATTTTATTATCAGAAAATATGGGAAACCCATGTATATTTAGTCCACAGAACCTTGGCTAAATTGTAAATAAAATACTTGCTCTGGCTAAAACACGCTTACCTCATGGTTAAAGATTTGGTCTACGCGCTTTAAATATCTGCAATAATACTATTCAGGCAGAGGTCATCGTCCTCGTAATACACATTTCGTTTTCTAAATGTATGGTCATGATAATCTAGTGACAAAACTATCCTTCGTTAATACTGTTTAAACATGTCATCAGTCTGTTATTGTCTTCATCGGGTTTTAATTAGGATTTATTGCGATTTAAACTTGAATAATTCAAACAGCAACGCGACGCAGTGGAGTCGATATTTGATGAAGTCGTAGCCAATCCCGCCGACAATACAAAGTCAGTTCCTATCTATTACTACACAATGTTATTAGTTAAGGAAAACGGAACTCTTATAGTTTCACTAATTTGTTTGTCAGTGTGTCAATGCTATTTTCACCGAACGGATGAAAGTAGTACAATTACATTTGGCGTAGTTATAAACCATGCTAACACATGTGTGTAACAATAATCAGAACTCAACCAACATTTTGGGATAAAGTTGAGTGCCCAAAAAGTAAATTTTTTAAGTTATACTTCTTTGCGCCCGTTGTAATCGGGATGGGGTTTCGGTCGAGAAACCGCGTCACGCGTTAGGAGTAAAATCCGGAAAGTGCCTTTTTGTACCTTTTCTCTACAAGAGATACCTCAAGAGTCTCGGTGGGCAGGGTGAGTGGTTAACGCACTCGACTTCCACGCTAGAACCCCTGATTCGATCCCTGGCTGGGAATTTTTTTTCTCGAAACATTACAGGAAAGTATACGAATGGCCAAAGAAGTATAACTTTCACCGTCTGGTCCGACGCAGACCCAATTTTTTTTTGTGATACTGTCGTGAGGATCAAATATTATTAAGGGTTTTTTTTTGTAAGAATACCAAAGCTATTTAGACTTTTTTGATATGCAGATATATCCCAAAATTGTAGTAAACGTCCTTCTCTATATAAGAAAATACTGCACCTAAAATTTTGAAAAAGTAGAATTAGAGGTACTCATTACTTTGCCGTAAAACTAAAGCAAAAATGATTTTGAAATTATGACTTCCACGATAACTTCAGGTCTAGGCCTTCTGACTTCATTTGGCATTTGTTAAACCTTGATAATGGACATCTGTAAAGTGCCTAAAACGTCGGTTGTATTCACCTTGCAGACAACAGTGCCGAGGTCGAAATACAAGACTATAGCGAATATGTTTTCTCTCTGGCGGAATACTCTGCTTGGAGCCATCCCAATACTCCGCTGGTAAAGTGTTAAGATGCATTCCTCTTGTATATAACTTATCCTTCATCGAATTTTGAATTTCATTAACATCTAAATTATAATTCGTAGGTGACCAAAAAAGGTAAATTATCAATTTTTACTTTCTCCACCCTATACGTAGTATATGGAGAAAGTATTGTTTTCGTAAAAATGTTCGAATTTGAATTTTCAGTTGAATTATCTGTTTTGGTGCTCCCAGAACCCCAAAAAGTTGTTTAGTGCAATTATCTGTGTTGGTGCTCCCTGAACCCAAAAATATTTTTAGTGAAATTTTTTGTTTTGGTCCTCCCTGAACCCAAAAAAGTGTTTATAACGTGGTGTCTGTCTGTCAGTGTGTCAGTATGTATACACGACCAGAGAGGACACTATTGGTCCGATTTTCATGAAATTTGGTATGTAGGTACTAAACCCTAATATCTCCAGGCGTTTTTTTCATTTTTTGGAATTTTTAATTTTTAAGGGTAATTTACCCCTAAAAACCCATAAAAAACGACAAAAATGCAAATTTCTCAAAAACGGCTCTAACGATTTTTATCAAATTTGCAGTATTTATAGTGCTTAAGATGCCAAACAAAATGACACCACCCGCTTTTATCAAAACTTCGGCGTTTTATAATTATGGGGAAATGTTAAAAAATAAACAAGTTTATGTTGTCAATCTAGCATCGCGGCGACGGCCGCACGAGGTAGCACAACTGTAGAGAGCACGGCCACTAATTCAAAGGTCGCGTGATCGAATCCCGCCTGGGACAATAATTTTTTTATACGATTGACGTAGGTAGAATATTATTTTTTTTGTTTTGTTCTAAAAAGTAGTAAATAAATGATTAAAAACAATATTATTTTGACTACAGTAAGTTGGGAGAAAGTTTGTGTCAGTTAACTGATACCGTTTATTATTTAAGATGTTTGCTTATAAACAAGGGCGAAAAACACGATTTTCTGTCGAGTCACATAAAATCAGTAAAACATACGAACGAAATTTGTTACCTACTAATTATACATTGGAGTTTCCTGCAAATTATATAAATGTCGTGTGCACATGGTTGGAAAAATAAGACCGCTATTAGTAAACACGTAACTGTATGCAAACGATTTTCTAGTCCCATTCGAACGCCTTACCAATGCAATATCATAGGCCAGACTCCGCTCAATGAATTCTATGCATTTACTTGATTGGTATTGCACACCCTTAAGTCGTTACAAATAAAACAAAGGAACTGGCCCATACTTTCTCACAAACATATTTAAATTATTAAACAGATTCACTGTGACTTTATAATTTGTATGAGGGGTAAGAGAGGTGATACTAAAGTAGCAGATTAACTAATAAATAGTATTATTATTATCTAGAGAGAAAACTATTCGATCGATTTCAAACAAATTTGTACCAAACATGTCAATTAGTAGGGCTATTTTAAAATTTTTAAAACAATCCCCTTTTTGGCCAAAACCCCCAAAATCAGATATTATTATTAGTTAAACGAGAATTTTTTGAAAGATTATGTTTTTTTGCATATGGTAGGGCTACAAATAAGACAAATTTTATCAAAATCGTTAGAGCTGTTTTTTATAAAAAAATAATAACTAATTTTAGGGGTGTTTTGACCAAAAAGAGGGTTGTTTTTCAAAAATTTTCAAAACCTTTTTTCGTGCATCTATACAGGAATAATTGACATGTTTGGTGCAAATTTTCGAAATCGGTGGAATAGTTTTCTCGCTAGCTTTGAAAACATACAGACAGACATTTTGTAAAAACCACTTTTTTGGACCCAGGTGAGATATTTCCACAAAAATCTCAACATTGATTTTTTGCGATCACTACAGTATAATGAGAAAGTAAAAGGAAGACTCACTATTACTCAACTATCTCAGATTTTTTGAGTTTTGTCAATCGATTTAATTTTTATCTGTTATCAGCATGAAAGTAGGTCGTTTGATATTTACCTTACTATAACATAATGCACCATCTTTACAAGAATCCATTTTTTTGCTGACCTTTCTATACTTCAACCTGTTTGTATTATCCGTTTATATGGGTGCTTTGTTATATGTGCTTTATATTGGTAAACAAAGGTTAATGCATCGAGTAGGAAATTATTGAAAGATATATTCATAGATGTGGCCCCATTGCTTCTCTCGAAGTTACGAAAGTTTATTGTTCCAAAAATTGCCTCTTTTATTTCCTTACCTTGATACAGGCCTTAAAGCCATGGCATTAAAAAAAGGCTCAATTTCTATGGTCATATATATTATATAGGTTATTTCTTCAAGCCACACTTATCACACTTATAAGCCCCTTTTTTATCGTTATCTTCCGCCTCTTTTAGATTGGTTTTCTTGACTTTACAACAACAAAACAAGTAAGTCTTTATTAGTTTTGTATTATTGTTTTTTTTTTTTTTTTTTTTTTTTTAATAAACGTCCTTTTTCTCTTTTTTTACAAAATCTATTAAACAAATTTATTGTATTTCATTAAGCACATTTTCTAATAGTACCTCTATGATTCTTGCTTGGGTAGTATTATTATTCTAACTCTGTTTCCGTTAACAGAAATGGTCCATGTTCCTTCAAAAATACGTTTCTTTAAAACTACTAAACTTCTTTTATTCTTCTTTGTTAAGGATCTGCTGTAGTGGCGGCCATCTTTGATTGTCATCCCGTTAGAGTAATGTTTGAAATATTTATTTCGTTTCCTAAAATTGTTTTAATGACTCTTTTTAACGACAATCATCCGTTTTGTGTTTCAATTGTTTTTTAAATCCCGTTAATTTGTTATGTAATCGACATTTTTAGTACCACGTTTAATTTATTTCCTTACACAATAAAAAAAAAAGAATAATTAAACGTAAATAGCAAGCCGGATCCGCAATTTTATAAAGAATGTTTAGTTTTATCTCACCTCGCAATTACAAAAGCTAGATTCATAAAATGGTTTTAAATGAAGCAATGTCAAAGCGCTCAGCTGCAAGAAACTCCACTGTTTGGAAACACTGTGGTGCAGGGTTAAGCGCTGGAGTCGCCGCTTGCTTTCTCTTTTGCTGGAGCAGATCCTTAAGCACTAGGTATCCTGTAAAACCATCAGAGTGACAAACCACTAGTACTTAGTTGACAAATCAAGTGTTTGTTCCCGGTTAGCTGGAGACTTTAAATTTGGCATGTCGGTGCCCCGCACGTAACTGTTGACGGGAAAACTTGTCCTAAATATTCTTCTGATATTTTAAAATTCACTATTTCATTTGTTTTTTGACATGTCGGTAAAATTTTTAACTTTTTATTTATGAACCAATTTTGAAGAAACTCGTAATATTCATTCATTTATAAAGTTAAAGCCATTCAAATTTAAAATGCGTTTGCATATCCAAAAGATTCAAAATTGCGAATAAACAATTTATGTTAAATTTTTATTTGTTAACCGATTTAGGCCTAGATTGATATCCATTATTACCTCTTCCATAGCTACCTTTGTTAAATTTTAAGATATGTAATTGATTTTCCGTATCAAAAATTTCAAAATAACGGATAAATACATAGCTTTAGTCATTTATAAACCGATTTTGATGAAAGACATACTTAGATTTTTTATATCAAAAATTTATCTGTCTTTAATATGTTCACAATTTGCTTTATTAAGTTTCAAAATTCCAGAATTTGGTTTTATGAGATAAAAGAAAATTTAACTGTTTGTTTTGTTTTAATGTCTTTACGAACTTACTTGGTTTCAACTGTAGCAGACTAAGATAACGCCTACAGCCTCTCGGCCAATCTCATTGTTATACTATTGATTTAAAACTTTCCAAACGAAAGCACCTTATAGTAGGTCTACTTATAAACGAAAACAAAACAATATACATATCATAGTAATTATGTTAACCTAAACAGTTGTTTTATATGTAAATGTAAACATCCATAAGCTATTCCAATCTCATTGTTATACTATTGATTTAAAACTTTCCAAACCAAAACACCTTATAGTAGGTCTACTTATAAAC
>JAGFPH010011199.1:0-11443 GCA_018207615.1 Philaenus spumarius
TTTTTATGAATGTCTGTCGATGGTTTTTTCGAAAGGTTGTTCCTTCACTTTAGGCCTATACGAAACGTGTTTACATGTTATTACACTCAAAACAATAAAATATTCTCAAGCGCGCACAAATATAAAATAGTTTTAATTGTACGCAATACCAGGACAGAACAGTCCTCTTCGAATTTTCAATGTAATCTTTTGTAATTTGCAGAAAATTGTTCATAAACATCTAAATTATAGTTCGTAGGTGACAAAAACTATAAATTATATAATTTTATTAACGATATTTGCTTATAAACAAGTAAACGTGATTTTCAGTCGAGTCACTTTAAATTTAAAGTTCACAATTAACAGCATTTTACAACTCCAAGCAAATTGAAAAAATGTAAAGTTTATGACATAACACGTTTAAAACTATTATACATTTTTACTTTCTTACTATACTATCGCAAAAAAAATCGATGTTGAGATTTTTGATAAATATCCGTTTTGGGAAGTTCAAAAAATAGTTTTTTTTTTCAAAATGTCTGTCTGTATGTATTCAAAGCTATAGAGAAAACTATTAGATCGATTTCGAACAAATTTGCAACAAACATGACAGTTAGGCCTGTATACACACACGAAAGAAGGTGTTGAAATTTCTTGAAAAACAACCCCCTTTTTGGCAAAAAAAAAACCCTTAAAATCAGTTATTATTTTGTAATAAACGATTTTGATAAAATTTGGCTTATTTGTAGCCCTTATGGACCCTACCATATACAAAAAACCACATCTTTCTAAAAATTATCGTTTAGATAATAATAATATATGATTTTTGGTTATTTTTGGCCAAAAACGGGTTGTTTTTCAAAACCTTTTTTCGTAAACCTGTACAGGCCTAATTGACATGTTTGGTGCAAATTTGTTCGAAGTCGATCGAATAGTTTTCTCTCTAGATAGTAGCCTATTAATAATATTTATTAGTTACTCTCTACTTTAATGTATCCCCTCTCCTAATACAATTATGAAGTCACAGTGAATCTGTTTAATAATTTAAACGTGTTTGCGAGAAAGTGTGTGCCAGTTTCTGGTACCGTTTACTTTATATATTTTTACTTTTATTTTATCTCTATGGTTTAAAAAGACTTGTTGCCGTGTAATTTTTAATTCAGACTAGAAGCGGTTACACACTCCTGGACATTTTACGTGATACAATTTACAATTTGCTGCTTTTGTGGAACCCCGTTATCACTAGTCCACATCCTCGTGACCTAAAAGCCAAAGTACCTTGTAAATAATAAAAGTGGAGCAGGGATACGACCACTTCCGGCGGAGATACTTTTCCAGAATGTATAGCATTACCTACACCGTTCTAACGATGTCTTGCATTAAATTAAATTTGTTTCTATCTGAATATTAATGCACGCATGGGCGGATCCAGTCGGTTTTCAAGGAGGGGCTTTCTCCTATCCGGGGGGGGGGGGGGTAGAATATTTTTTTTGGAATACAGTGCTTGAAAACGTATTTTTTAGGCTATTTCACGATCACCCATTTTGAATAGGAATTAAGGGTTATATGCTTTGCCCCAAAATAAAGTTTTATTATAACAAATTGTAGAGAATAAACCATAGAACTGAACCGTATACTTGAAAATTTTAAATAGATTTATTCTAAAAACTTATTTCACTAAATTACTACAACTGAACAAAATTCTCACAAACGTATAGTATACAGTTGAACCAGCAAGGCAGGAAAAGTAACGGCTAACGCACCTAGGGCGTTGAAAATGTACATATTTCACGGAAATACCTGAATAGCTTCGGAACACTAAACCAGGTTTTCCTTATATCAAACGAAAATATAGAACTTGCACTTTTCGATATAAAAATTATTATGCGAATATATAGATTTGTAATAGATACATCGATTGCAAAATGTGCTTTCTCATTTTTTTGAAAACTGTCCAACGGCAAGGGTCTACAGACAAATTCATATCTAAGAAACTATAAGAGTGACGAATGATTAGAAGATCGTGGTAGAAAGTTAAAATCTTGACAAATCCAGTGGTGTCATTATTTTCTTCTCAAAACAAGTCAGAATAACGATTATGTGCCTTTAAAAAGTGATGAATTTGAGTCATTTCCTTATGCTTTCTAGCGCGGCATCAATATTGATTTAGGCAACTACAATTTTACAACGATGATTACATATGTAAATATACTTTTTACAAGAAATTTGTAAATTCAAACATTGAAGTTTAAAACATTTTCTTTCCGATGGTTTTTGTTTTATTGAGATTTGATAATATTTAGTGGGTGAAATATTCGATACAAGTTGTGTTGTCTGAGACTACTGAATTGAGCAGTCTGCCACTTAGACGATTAAACAAAAATATAATAACCCCCCACCTGGATCCCCCAATGTATGCACGCGATCATAAGTTAAATTTCATAGTGATCAGAAACCATACTAACACCGGGTTTCTCAGTACATAGTTATGTTTTGAACAGAAGAGAGTCTTGTTACGTGTTTAGCGTTTTATGTTTTTACAATTAGCTTGGGTTTGAAAACAGTCTTGACTAACCTTACACCTGTAAAAGAGTCAAAGAAACTATATCCAGAGTATTCATAAAGTCCCTTTAACCCCCTTTATTAGCGAATTTCCATAGGAAAAATGAGCTAGTGCAGTGGCCCTTATGGTAAGACCCAAGGTCGGGAGTAGCAAATGAACACCGATCACGGTCCCCAGAACGCGTTTTGAAGTGTTATTAAAATCATATATATGTATATATGTATTCGCACTCTAACGGCCTCATTTTAAGTCCGATTTGGTTCAAATTTGGTGCACATGTTGGTTGACTACGTCGCTCGGACGAGTTCGTTAGCCAAAAAAATTAAACAATCGGAAACACGTTTTTTGACAGGAAGTAACTATTTTTTAGATTTTTCCTACGAGAATAAAGTTTTTTTTTTAGTTTCTTGTACAAATATAAATGTAGGATGTTATTCTGCACATTTTGTTTTTAAACGCGACCTTATAGCTCGTTTGGTTACCCAAAATTCGATCTAAACGTAAAATACCATAAAAGTACCCGGTTCAAAGCCATGTGGTGGATTCTACCGTGGGGTTGGCGAGCAAGGCACGCAATTGATTGTGTATTGAAGATACTCCCAATATGCGGAATGGTGTGCGAAGCACACAATGCTTTGTTTATTGAAGATACTCCCAATATGAGGAATGGCGTGCGAACCATTTTGCAGCTATTCAGCACCGTCGTGAATAGACCTATTTCCCAAATTGTTGGTTGAAACCCCGAAACATAGTTTTAAACTTAATTTTGGAAATTTGCCCAACTCACGTCAGCGGTTCAGCTGCGTGGTCGACTTATTATTTTTGTTACTGAAAATAAGTTAACAAAATTTTGTATATATCTTGTTTAGCATAACAGGAAAATTGTTTTGACATATCTGAACCTTTATAATTTTGGGAGGCTTGTGGAGGGTAGGTGGTTGGAAATGTCAAATATAAAGGTAAGTCATGTATTACAAATACACCATTGAAAAGCTCATTAAAAGAGAAACAGATTGGCGAAAACTAGAGCTTAGTATCTTGCTTCGTATCAAAGTAATGGACAAAGTATTGAAAAATGATAGGTTGTTAATTTGTTATTAATTAATATTTGGAATAAGTAGGTTGTACCTACGATAACTTCGCCCTCCGGGAGTTATCGTAGTTCCCGATCAGGGCCGGCGAGAATATAATGGGTCAGCCACTCTTTTGAAGTTTGACGAACGCCGTCGCTGCCAGTGAGGAGGGTTGGATGTTGACCACGTGACGTCATAGGGTTTTCACTAGTGCGGCCTTTGTAACAGGTGCTGAATTTTAAATTGAAATTGTTTATTATTTGTTATTCGTGGTGTTAGTTTTGGGTAAAAAAGGGAATTGCAAACAAAGCTACTGAATCTGTTTTTAGTTGACAATAGTTAAAGAACTACTAATACTAGACAACTACTTATGTAGGGTTGCCAAATCATTTCAGGATAAAACCGGGACAAACATAAGTAAGCTTGTTTATAAGCAAAAATTCTTAATAAAAAATTAGAATTTACCATTTTTTCCATACTAGAATTATAATTTAGATCTTTATAAACTACTAGCTGAACCGTACGGCGTTGCCCGTGGTGGTTGGTATTTTCAGTCTTTTTAACATAATTGTATTCTTGTTAAGTGTTTGTTGAATACCCGTGTGTATCCCACTGTGATCCCCCAAACCCCTCCTAAAATTACGACATTTTTCATACCCTTTCTTAGTGAGCACCTATGGCCCTAGAGGAAGCTACATACCAAATTTCATTCCAATCTGTTCGGTCATTTTGGAGAAATCTTGATTTAGTAATTTTTACCCCCCAAACCCCCCTAAAATTTCCACTTTTTTCAAACCCTTTCTTGGTGAGCACCTATGGCCCTAAAGGAAGCAACATACCAAATTTCATTTCAATCCGTTCGGTAGTTTTTGAGAAATCGTGATGAGTGAGTCAGTGAGTGAGTGAGTGTTATTTCGCTTTTATATATATAGATATTCTACGAATTGCAAAGTATTAATAATTATTAACAAATTTAAAACACAGTTTAGTTCAACGGTGCTTTCTTTATTGTCCGGAATATAAATAAATGGGGAATTCAACATTAATACATACCCTTTCTAAAGGTATAACTATTGTCCATCTTCATTACACATGTTTTATTGTCAAACCTGTATTGTCAGCGTTATACGTTTCATGGTTTGAAGTTCAGTACCAACCCGCACAATAATAAAACAACCTTCTCTATTTCCTGCAGCTTCCTTTAACGTTTGAAACTAAATTAAACTCATCCAAAATCAAAGGAAACCGTTTAATCTAGTTGAACTAATTGCCTCGATATTAAATTTCGTTAAGACGAGTGTTCACTTCGTCGCAGTATCATAACTGGCAATATAAATTTGCAAGTCTAATGAAAGTTAATTTGCAATTACTGCTTCCTTTCGTTAGTTGAAATTAGGTGATCATCTGAAAATAGGGAAGAGAATTTATATTCATAATTGGGAAAAGTATAAGGCCTACACTGATAGTTTATGAAATAATTCAACCACGCAGCTGAACCGCTGACGTGAGTTGAGCGAATTTCCAAAATTAAGTTTATAGGCCTATGTTTCATTGTTTCAACCAACAATTTGGGAATCAGGTCTATTCACGACGGTGCTGAATAGCTGCAAAATGGTTCGCACGCCATTCCGCATATTGGGAGTATCTTCAACACACAATACATTGCGTGCTTCGCACGCCAACCCCTGTATTGGGAGTATCTTCAATAATCAATGCATTGCGTGCTTCGCACTCCAACCCCACGGTAGAATCCACCACATGGCTTTGAACCGGGTACTTGTATGGTATTTTACGTTTTGATCGATTTTGGGGGAACCAAGCTAGCTATTAGGTCGCGTAAAAAACAAAATGTGCAGAATAACATCCTACATTTATATATGTAGAAAAAGAAAAAAAAAATTCATTCTCGTTGGAAAAATCTCAAAAAATAGTAACTTCCGGTCAAAAAACGTGCTTCCGATTGTTGGATTTTTTTGGCTAACGAACTCGTCCGAGCGACGTAGACAACCAAAATGTGTACCAAATTTGAATCAAATCGGACTTATAATGCGGCCACTAGAGTGCGAACACATATATACATATATATATATGATTTTCAAAGACACCTCTAAACGTGTTCTAGGGACCATGATCGGTGCTCATTTGCTACTCCCGACCTTGGGTCTTACCATTAGGTCCACTGCAATAGCTCATTTTTCCTAGGGAAATTCGCTAATAATATGTAGGACTAGTATGTTAATTATACTAGAGAATGTCTAGAATGACCCAGTAGACTCTGTTTAGATGCGCAGTAGACTCTGAGTTGATTTGAGTCGTGGTGGTCAGTAAGGCTCAGTCTGTTGCCGCGCTCTGAACATAATACTTCGGTCTGGAAGCGAATAAAAAATTCCAATAAATATACTGTACTGTCTGTGGGTGTCATCCCTTCCCTTCCAGCGGACGGCGTTCCCCCTTGCCTAAATTCTTGCCTACCGCCAAAGCATCTGAGAGGGAACAAAAACTTGCTTTTACTACGTCAAACAATCCAAATTGTTTCCTAGGTGAATGACCGGTTTCGACGGTTATACCGTCATCTTCAGTGGTAAGTTTAAATATATTTTAAACATTTTTAACGAAGTGTTTAGTGTAGCAATAAGTAGACGACGCCATAGCAGGCTAAACAAATTCATTTAGATTACGATCTGAAGATGACGGTATCACCGTCGAAACCGGTAATCCATCTAGGAACCAATTTGGATTGTTTGACGGAGTAAAGGAGGTAATTACCCTACTACAAATATTCATAGTTTACCCTGGGAAGCTACACATACAATATGTCTAAGTGGTAGTTTATTTTAAACATATAACTGGAAAAACTGTAACATGTAAGTAACAAACAATATTGTTTTACAACTACCATCTTATATAATAACTAGGGGAGACCCCTGCGTGCTCTGCACGCCAACCCCCAATGGAACCTTCTAAATACATATGTTATGTTTTATTTATAACAAACGTGTAGGATTAATAATAACCTCAAAACTAAGATGATAAATAATGTTAAATGTTTATATTAAATTATTTCTTATCTTTTAAAACAGCAGTTATAATAATGGTTAAAAGAACCAGCAAGGCTCAGGTCTACACTTTAAAACCCTAACCTAAAAGCTAGAAATACAAAAATAATTGCTTCAAATCTTGAAATCAGCTGTTAATGGAAATATTTGAGCAAACAGTTATATTATCTGTTATTTTATTTAATTGGTTGCTATTGTAATAAATTTAAATACACGTGTTGGTTTATCATTCTAGGCCTAACCTAAGAATTTTTTCCGACTAAATTTACAAATATTGAAATAAAAATGGTTTTTATCGAAATGAATTATAGCCTATGTTACCTAGCTATAGTGTAGCTTTTTATTAGTAAAACTATTTTTTCAATCGGTTCAGTAGTGCTAGAGATTACCCCCTATATACAAACAAACAAACAAACAAACAAACAAACACTTTATCTCTTCATAATATTAGCATAGATTATTTGTATTACATGAGCAGTGTTGCGTTGAGTATTTTCAAAACATTTACCACGCTTCCAACTATCTACATTGATCTTTAAGTATTGTATATAATGCAAATATTTAATTGATTATCCAACCCCAAAAAATAATACATTTAATTAGAATAGTGTGTCTAAGATAATGTCTTATAATAACTTAGAAAATTAATTTCTCTTAAACATAAAACTAGTAAATATTTTGAGTTTACAATGAAATATTGTGTACGTTCTAATTAGATCGATGACTATTCAAAAGGGATTACTTTGTATTACAAAAAAAAATAGATTACAATCTGAATTCTTGTGTCGCTCAGCCACAACAAACTTACTAAAATTTGTGTGAAACAATCGCAATAATATAACCTAATCTATATAAATAAACATGTAAATATTCGATTGTTCGAAAGTTCTTCGATTTCTATAAAATTTTGACACATTGCTTTCGAATCCACTAGTGTTTTTATATACTTTTTGAAAAACAGCGCCCTCAGTTGTATATAAAAATAACAAAAACTATACTAATTATTTTACGGGAATGGGAGCGCCGCCGTGATGAATAATAATTAAATATGTTTAGTGTTGCTATAGTAATCACCTCTATGCTCTCATATTTTCATTAACATCTGATTTCAAACTTTGAAACAATTATATGCACTAGTTAGCTATAATACAACGTAAGAAACATCAATAAACTTATATATTATATCAATAAAATAAAGATTCAATAAGTAAATAAAACTATATTTAATGGTATATAAAATTACCATTATTATGCTGACAGACGACCTAATTATTTCTGATGAGTTAAAGAATAACACTTTTGTAAGTTTTCAATTTAGAAATTATTTTTGTGTGTAGATGACATACATGGCGTTAACAGATTGTGCATTTAATGTACCTAAAGAGAAACTAACCAATTCAGAATATTTATTTAATTTCATAACAAAAAAAAGTTTGACTTCGGCTGTAATTTTAAAATCACGCTTTTGTTTCTACAATACATTGCAATTAGATTAGTTTAGAAAACACATTATTAATAAACGGTACCATTAACGCACAGAAAGTATGACACATACTTTCTCACAAACATATTTAAATTATTAAACTGATAACTGTGACTTCATAATTGTAGATGGGGTAGGAGAGGTGATTTATTAAAGTATGAGATTAACTAATAAATATTATTATTATTATTATCTTAAGAGAAAACTATTCGATCGATTTCGAACAAATTTGCACCAAACACGTCAATTAGGCCTGTATAGATGCACGAAAAACGTTTTCGAACATTTTTGAAAAACAACCCTCTTTTTGGCCAAAAATCCCCAAAAATCAGTTATTATTATTGTTATTAGCTAAACGAGAATTTTTAGAAAGATGCTGCTTTTCGCCAGCATATGGTAGGGTACATTAAAGGCTACAAATAAGCCAAATTTTATCAAAATCGTTAGAACCATTTTTTATAAAAAAATAATAACTGAATTTTTTTGGGGTTTTTTTGCCAAAAAGGGGGTTGTGTTTCAAAATTTTTCAAAACCGTTTTTCGTGCATCCATACAGGCCTACTTGACATGTCTGGTGGAAATTTTTTTGAAATCGATCCAATAGTTTTCGCTCTAGCTTTGTATACATACAGACAGACATTTTGTAAAAACCACTTTTTTGGACTCAGGGGGTCCCAAAACGGATATTTCCACAGAAAGCTCAACATCGATTTTATTTTTGCGATCACTATACTTTCTCTATACTGTAGTACAGTGAAAAAGTAAAATGTATCTATTGAATGACTATGTATACATATTTAGTGCTGCAAAATTTTCTCGAGTATAAAACAAATACTTGAAAAAAGTACAAAGAAAATATAAATACAGTTAAAAATACATCATTAATTTCGTAAAAAGGGCTAGGATAAATTAACGAACCCAGTATAAAAAAACTAATAATTAATAAAACTTCGAAAAGAAATGTAGCCATTTTAAAAATCAGGACAAAGAATTTCTGTTCAAGACATTTTGTATTAGTAAAATGTCTTCTAAATCCATATTTAACTCCATTGTTGTCAATGACCATAATATTTGGTAGTAATAACAATTTGTTATTACCGGCTGGAATAGTGCTGGCTTCTACAGTGACTTTCCTGAACTACATGGTACGGATATCATTCCAACCTTAGTAAAGTGCTGCTACAGCGATCGATTCGTGAACTATGTCGACAGTACTTAATTTTAAAGCTCCATTATAAACCAATTGTCCTACTAAAATAAATATTAAGAAGACATATTGAAACTTAAAACTGTTTTTGTAATAAGCCATACCATATTGAATGTTATTTGTTTTTTTTTTCAAATTAATTTTTTGAATCTTTAAAATAAATACGGTACGTTTGAACTGATACTTATTATAAAAACATACGTAGACCCTAATACATTATAAAAATGGTTTGGAAGAATTTCAATAAATAATGTAAATATTATCTGCTAAATACCATCAGTAAATGCTAACATAAAGGGACTTCTTAATTTCATTATGTAAGCTCCCGGATTGGAAATTGATAACAATTAAATAAATAGGTTTAAGTTACCTGTCTGCTGTCATCCAATCCTTGTTTTACACCTTGTGACATCCGCGGTTTCGGGGTTACCCCATCATCCGGGCACAAAAACACGAAAATAAAATAAAATAAAAACACATCACTCACTGTTTTTGAGATCGTCGTAGAACATTTGTCACAAACACACGCACATATAAATACGATGCACGTAACAAAAAACAATAACGCTAAAATGTGTGCACATGTTACTCGGCCGAGGGTAAACGGATTAAATTTCAGAGATGTTAATTTCAGGGACCAAGTTAACTATTTTAAAAATACTTAAGAAATGAGGAAGCACAATATCCATTTCAGAAATATACCAAGTTAATTATTTTAAAATAACTTACGAAGTGAGGAAGCATAGTGTCCATTTTAGAGTTATTACCAAGTAAACCATTTTACAACTTACGAAATGAGACGCACGCTGTTAATTTCAGAGGTATACCAAGTAAACTATTTTAAAACAACTTACGAAATGAGGAAGCACAATGTACATTTCAGAGGTATACAAAGTAAACTAGTTTAAAACAACTTGCAAAATGAAGACGCACGATGTTAATTTCAGAGACCAAGTAAACTATTTTAAAAATACTTACGAAATAAGGAAGCACAATGTCCATTTCAGAAGTATACCAAGTAAACTATTTTAAAACAACTTACGAAATGAGGAAGCACAATGTCCATTTCAAAGGTATGAATTGAACTATTTTAAAACAACTTACAAAATGAGGAAACGTAATGTCGATTTCAGAAGTTGACCAAGTAACCATTTTCAAAACAACTTACTAAATGAGGAAGCACAATGTGCATTTCATAGATAATCCAAGTAAACTATATACTCTGCTTTATACACATGTATACTATATAATATAGTAGAGCGTGACGGCAAAATCCGATTCACCGCCCGCAAAATGTTTTGGACGCGGTACACCTTTAGAAGTATACACTTCAATAAGTAGTATATAGCGTAAATTAATTATATACATTTAACCAAATACAAATTTTTAACTAATCAATTATAAATTGTATGTGTTAACTATTCAATGCAGCATTACAAATCTAAACAGTGCTAATAAAAATTTTAATTTGTATTACAGTTTATACATTTTTAATAGTTTATTTGACTAGAACACCTTTAAAACGACAATGGTTTTTATTTATGTAATTCTTAAATGTCCAAAGTAAAACTTTTTAGTCATATTTTATTGAATTATCTGAACTTAAATGTTATATTTTCAGCACTAAATATTTGCATAAACGATATAGATCATAGAACTAAAACCAAATAGAAGGTTAAGGGTTGTCGACCGTTACATCCCTATTGTTGTCAGACTGAATCAGCAAACTGTAATAGAAACACTAACGTAGCGTATATTCACAGTTCGTCGGTCAGTTGTCAAAGCTGTCCTCAACCGTTTTGTTTATTCATTGGCAATCTGTATTTCGAATAAACAATACAGGCAATTGAAATCTCACGAACCATGACAAAGATGGTTTCAGCTGACATTGCATGAATATTGAGAGAAACATGTTGCAATCGCATTGAGAAAAAGATATTGCAAATACATTGAGAAGGTGATATTGCAATCACATTCAGAAAAACATTTTGCAAACACATTGAGAAAAATATATTGCAATGACATTGATAAAATGATATTGCAATCACATTGAGAAAAAAATATTGCAAGCACATTGAGAAAA
>JAGFPH010011199.1:19627-35741 GCA_018207615.1 Philaenus spumarius
TTCTTGAAAACCTTTCCAAAATGAGGTAAGGCTACAGTTTTTTTTTTTGATCTTTAGAAGGATTTATCATCTTTGTTTCTCCCTTATGTATGTACCATCCCATTTTTGACTCAGTACGCTTTCCGTTTTGTTTGTTCCCTTTGAGGATGGTACAAATGTAAAATTGTATCTTTTGAAGAAATGTTTCTAGTTATTTCATACTGGTTAAGTCGTAATTGTTATTAACTGTTTTCTATTTCGCTACAAATAATACAAGCATATTTACTTCTATATACTACTATCTCTTATACATTAAAAATAAATTTTATTTATGAAATTTTAACTTTTTCGTTATGGTAAAAAATATGTATATAAATAATTTATGTTAATATAAACATACAATTATTACTGAATAAACGGTACCAGGAACTGGCACATACTTTCTCAGGAAACATATTTAAATTATTAAACAGATTCATTGTGACTTCATAATTGTAGTTGGGGTAGGAGAGGTGATATTAAAGTACGAGATTAACTAATAATAATAATTATTATTAGCTAGGGAGAAAATTACTACTATGAAAATAATGTAAAGCCTATTTGTTTATTACTATATAATGTACTCTTTCTCTAATACATGACGTTACCTAATTCTTCTAAATAATACTTAGCCTATCTGTGAGAAATAATTAAACATTAAGAGACACATAGTTAATGTATCAATGAATGATAATATTGTTTTATTAGTGTGTTGAAGTCACGACTAAATATGATGTAAAAGTTTAAATGTTTACTAAATGCAAATCTTACCTGACACAATTCTACACCTATTTTGTTATTTATTTCTGTATTGTATGTTTATTGAAATGTAAAACTAGATTTATTTCGAATATTAAAAGTAGAATTAAGACAGTTAGCAAAATATACTTTCGAATATAAATTAAATGGTTAACAATATATTTCTTATTTAGTGAAAGCAAACATGGACGCTTAAAATGTCGGAAATATCTGCTTAAGGATTCACAGATTGTTTTTCGTCAGACCGTTCAGTAATTGGGTTAATGAAATAGAAAGATAAAAACAAAATTCGTCACAACCTTAGATTAAAAACTTAGATTTGAAATAAATACTGTAAATTTAATGTGCTTCTTAAAAATTATTTTCGTTTCAGGTTTTTGAAATGCTCGTAATGTGTGTTGTAAAGGATAAAATCTCATTAAATACTGAATTTATAATTACAAATTTCAATTTAGAATGTTGCATAAAACTTATTAAATTTTCAAAGTGCAGTAAGTAATAAATGAGTACTGTACTTGGTGTTTATCAACAGCAAGATATAATGTCATTGTAGTCGTTTTAATTATAGGTATTAGGTTTTCAGTTTTCAAGTATTGTAACTCTTTATAATTCTATTTTTAATTAAGACAATATAACAATATAATGTTTACTAAGTCAAGTTTTCATCCATTTGAATTAGGCTTTGAATTCTTTATGCTTTGTGATAGAAAAGTGAAACCTATTTAAATTTTAAACTTTATTAATAAATGTTCTTCGCCAAACTCTTCTCTTTCCCTCTGTCTCACACTCACTTGCTCTCTTTATATTTTACTAATAATATTATTGTCTAAGATATCCTAAGTTTTGTAAAATGGTAAACATTCTACTCAGTTAATGCCTAACAAAATGTTGACGATTATTTTTGTGTATTTTGCGTCACATAAACAAAACTATAATTAATTAATTGTCTTTCTTCAATGATTATTGGAATTGTTCATGAGGATGTTAGAGTATTAATTCGAATATAAATGATCTCTTTACAAGGTAAAAGCAAACATGAATACTAATATACAGAAATTACCTGATAACGGTTTCCCATTATGTCACCAGACAGTCCAGTAATTTGGTTTCACGGACAAAAATGTGACGAGAAAGTTTGTTACTAGCTTAGATTAAAAATTGTTTGATGTAGGTAAACAAGAAGATCTGCCTCTATCGATCATCCATCAAATAGAATACAGCTTTAAACCTATCTCAGTATTCCTTGATATTCTATTTTCTATCATTATTTTACTACAGTACTACACGATTCAATATTTTAAGGCTATTTCTATCTATACAATTGGACATGTGACATTATGAAGCCTAAATATCCTTATATATTATTTCTCAAGGGTTTTTTTCCGCTAAGCGATATCTCCCTTAGTTCTTCTTCATAATTAATAATTCAAACATAATTTTAAAGCTTATGTTCCCCGCTATTGATGAAAAATTAGACAAACAGCTTATAATTGTGGTTTTCGTTTGAAAAATTAATTAAAAAACTTGATTAAAAAATGTATTATATTATACTTTACTATTATATTATACTAATGAAAGGCGCCATCTATTGACAATCTGTTTAACTAACATGGCAGCTGTTAGTTTGATTGTTTACATTCCATATGCAAGTGTTATAAACTGTTATTTATAAACCAATGTAAATAAATAAACGTAACTGAACTAAATCAACATATTAAATCAGGTAAGTACTCTTAACTGGAAAAATATTCGCACGTTTCAGCTATTAATACGTATATTATCATGAATGTATAGGATATAGCCTTTGGTTTGTGTTATATTTGAAATTAGATAATTAATGGATTATAACTTAATTTGTGTAGTCCATTGTTTATGAGAAGTTATTTAAATCTGTTACAATTTATTTAGAAAAAACTATAAACCACTTTGTAAATTAGCGTAAATATGATAGTATGACCTTTTAAACACGCCTCACTTAAATAAAACACACTGTTCTTTAACATAGACTCCAACAGTAATTACTGAAGGTATTATAGTGTACTATTATATTTTATATAATAGGTAAAACACCTGTATTATATTTATTTGATAAATACACTTGTAAGTATATGAAACACACTTTAATTAATTCGGCTTTGATTAATTTTACTGTTAGATATTCAAATGTTCCGTTTCGAGGAAGTGAATAAGGAAACAAAATGGAAATGAAACATTGTTAATAGAATTTCTCGTCTACCACAGGCTTACTATTTGCTTTCTCTGGGGCACTGCAAACCAAATTAGACAAGCATAAATAGATGGTTGATATAAGGAAGTATTTTGATTGGATTATTTCCTACCTTAAGAGATTAAATAGGAAGGAGGTTTGATAACTACTCAGAGCTAATATTAGAGGTGAATAGTTAAGGGTCGGCTCTAGCTGTAGGCCATGTTGGCTGACACTCCATAAGACCAATTTTAAATTAAAATCTAAATTTTTCCTTTATTTTTTATTGGAAAATTATAAAAAATATGTCATTTTAAAGCTATGGTCAATATGCATGCAAATGGCTTTTTAAAAACTAAGAAAATATTTTGTTTAATATTTATTAACAATTTAAAACATTGATTTTTAATATTTTTTTATGTTGTCACTATTAATTATAGTGAAAACTACCAAGCCATTCGCCTGAAGAATTTCGTCTCCAAGATGTTAGTATTTTTTTTAAAACGCTATTTAAACAATTGCGGGTTTTAAATGGATTTAGGCTGAGCAATGTCCTTGTAACCTACCGCCGCCATAGGGTGATTTTAAATATTTTTTACGTTTTAACTATTATTTATAGCGAAAAATTACCAAGCCATTCGGATGAAGAATTTTGTCCCCAAGAGTTTGGTATTTTTTTAAACCGCTATTTGAATAATTGCGGGTTTTAAATGGATTTAAGATGAGCAATGTCCGCGTAGCCTACCGCCGCTATAGGGAGTCGCAGGTTGCTTTTTGTTTTACTAGAGCCGACCCTTAAAGAAATAAAAATAACTGCTCTTAGCTACTTTACAAAGCAATCATATTGCCTATCTCGCCCCTTTAGGTTTATCAAATCTATAAGCGAATTCTTTTCTTCGGGTTAAAACTGTCTTATTTCGAAAAAAAGTAGTATAAAGTTTTTTATTTAGTAAGATATTGACCAAACATTTTTAACATAAGTATACAACAAAATATGTCTTAAAGTGACATGCAAGTTTTCAAGTGATATTTTGTTCTCTTTCTGTTTTTTTCATACAAACTGGAAATTGTATCAAACATTTTTGTTATGGTATGTAATTTTATTTTTTGTAAATTTGTTGGTATATTATAAAGATGTTGAGATTAGAAACTATTATTTATAGGTCTAACAGAAGAAAAAACAATCAAAAAATCATGATGATATCTTGTCTAATAACAAAAATAAAGCTTTTTTTAGTAAATCCTTTCAAATTCAGTAAATCAGATCGGCACTTTTGGGTACACTATGGGAGAAAATGCCTGGCACTGAAAGGGTTAACTTTAGTGTAAATTGACATGATTTTCATGGCAAATATTCCTTAAACCGTGTTAAAAATGGCCTACCGGTTTGAAATATATAAAATTTATCACAATCACTGCATTGGATTCTGTATACCCAAGTTCTTTCTTCAACGGGTCTATTTATTTTTTGATTGAGTATTTTTCGTACACTATTGTTGGTGCGGAACGCTGTAGTTATGTTGATTTTGCGAAAAGTGTTACTTATAATATTGGGAAGAATGTTACCATATAATGTGGATACATACTTAGTTTTTGTTTTTTTCCTCTGAATGTTATTTTTGTTTTTGTGTTTTTTAACTAAGTTGTCAAACATTTTGCATTTGTACCCATTGGACACTGCTATGTGTTTAATCACATTTAACTCAACATGAAAAGCGTCGTCCTCAAGTATTACAAAAAGTAATCGGTGCACAAAGCTATTGTAGGCTGCCATTTTTTGGTTAATAGGATGGTGTGAATCAGCATGGATTGTGGTGTCCGTGGTGGTCGTTTTCCTATAGATAATATATTTAAATGTGTCCTTGTGTTTAGATACAGTAATGTCCAGAAAATTTAGCTTTTGCTCTGTTTCAATTTCAAGGGTAAATTGAATGTTTTGCTTTATGCTGTTCAAATAATTTTTCAGCTGTTCGATTTGTCTTACTGTCCCGTCATATACAATAAAAGTATCGTCCACATAACGGATGTAATGCACAATTTTTTCACATAATTTATTATTATTTTTTATGAAGAGGTGAGGAACATTTTTAACACGGTTTAAGGAACATTTGCCTAAGAAAAATTTGGACGGAAACAAGTTAAATTAAGCGATTTACCTCATAGACAATAATCACCAATACAGTGATTTCGCTACCAATTTTAAACCCATACACATCTGCACAAAAGGCACTTATATGAACGCGCTGGAGGAATTTGAAATTTATAAGGCCTTACATCTATACAATAGTGATGCATTACTCAATGACCAATTGCATTTTAAATCAAACTTATTATATGACTCGGCTATAAAAATCTCTGAGTCTTTGCGACGGAATACCTCGTCTTATCAGTTGTCGTTCGACCGCCAGCCGTTGTAGACGTCTATCGGGCAATCTATATGTGTTATGTGTCGTGAGTTGTATGTTGTTGTGTTTTTGATGTGAACTGTTAATTTATTTATTAATCTAAATTAATCTGATGATGAAACATAGTTTTTGAAACGCGTCATATATAAGAAGCGCAGACTAAGTCACAAGACGGAAACACAAAGGTAAAAATATTATTATCAATAGTGACTTGGATACTCATACAATGCTTAAAAAAAAATTTTTTATTTAAACTTTGACTTTATCTTTAACAGTTTTAAAATGGCGGCTGGGAAACTTATTTTGCGCTCGGATGACCTGACTAACCCGGTACATTAGTCAATAATTTGGTCTAAGATAATTTCAGAGTAAATTACTTTTTTTAATCAAAGAAATGATACCTTAAATTTCTAAAATTAAAGAAACTACTGACATATTTAAATTTCAGTTAGGTCAGGGTCAGAAAAAAGTATATTTAAAAGTAATGTTGTACCATTGCATTTGTTTATAACTGCACCTTTTTTACAATTTCTATTCATTGGAGTTTTGTAATGATAACCATAGTTTAATCCACAATAGAGTTCTAATAAAAAATTCCGTCTGTAAGTTAGTAACTACTGACAGAATAAACAACTACTCGTATATAGCGATGCGGACACACGTATTTACTGAACTAGAATTACAGTTCAAAGCAAGTTTTTATTGCTATTGTACTAGTAAACCATTGCTGTTTATACAGGCTAACAGACTATGCTGTGTAATGCAGCAAGCAAACAGTTTATGAAGTGTGAACTTTAATAGGCCCCCCGTCCAAAACTTTTGCGGGCTTTGGATCGGAGTTTATCTCCAAGCATTTTTTCCGAAAGGCTTTAATATATATAGTACACATGTGTATGTAGCAAAATATATAGTTTATTTGGTAATACATCTTACATGGACATTGTGCTTCCTCATTTCGTAAGTTTGTAAGATAATTTACACTTCTGAAATGGACATTGCACCTAATCATTTCGTAAGTTGTGTTAAAATAGTTTCTTGGTTACTCCTCTGAAATGGACATTGTGCTTCCTCATTTCGTAAGTTGTTCTAAAATGGTTTACTTGGTAATACCTCTGAAATGGACATTGTGTTTCCTCATTTTGTAAGTTGTTTTAAAATAGTTTACTTCGTAATACCTCTGACATGAACATTGCGCTTCCTCATTTCGTAAGTTGTTCTAAAATGGTTTACTTGGTAAAACCTCTGAAATGGACATTGTGCTTCCTCATTTTGTAAGTCGTGTTAAAATAGTTTACTTGGTAATACCTCTGAAATGAACGTTGTACTTCTTCATTTTGTTAATTGTTTTAAAATAGTTTCCTTGGTAATACCTCTGAAATGGACATTGTGCTTTCTCATTTTGTAAGTTGTGTTAAAATAGTTTACTTGGTAATAATACCTATGACATGAACATTGTGCTTCTCCATTTTGTAAGTTGTTTTAAAATAGTTTACTTGGTAATACCTCTGAAATGGACATCGTGCTTACTTATTTCGTAAGTTGTTCTAAAATAGTTTACTTTGTAATACCTCTGAAAGGGACATGTGCTTCCTCATTTTGTAAGTTGTGTTAAAATAGTTTACTTGGTAATACCTATGACATGAACATTGTGCTTCTCCATTTTGTAAGTTGTTTTAAAATAGTTTACTTGGTACTACCTCTGAAATGGACATCGTGCTTACTTATTTCGTAAGTTGTGTTTACTTGGTAGTGTTAAAATAATAAAATTTCGTGTACTTAGCAAATTTGTTTTATGCAGGGTTTTTTTAGCAACCAAAATAATTTCCATAATATATTTTATATTAATCAGAATATCGCCATAGAAGTTTACACTTCCCGCGTGGTCTTAAGGCACGTGGAGGGAGTCATATTGTATCACCCGACAACGTAGTAATTTTTTGAACGAAAGAGAAAGCTTGGTACAAGCTTAGGCTAAAAACATGCAGGTGTAGTTAAAACTGAGACCAAAATACTGTTCCAGTGTATTGCTTAACTTAATTGATTTAAAATATTTAAAAATATCCTTACTTCAGTGATGTTATGTAAATACAATAATACTTTATAATTTAGATATAATTACACGTTATAATATGTTTACACAGAAATTAATATCGGTTATGTTAAAACTAATTACTTTTTTAAACGTAATATTTTTAGTAGTTATTTCACTAGCCACAATTTGATTCAAATTTATAAAAAGGGTTGTTAACCAAAATGTAGTATAATGATTAAAACACATACCTTCAATACCATTACATTAAACAAATAAAAGAGCACTGTGGCGACAAAATCACACTGATTTAAATAAAAACACGAACCACAAAACAAGGAACAAAAACAATAACTAAACAACTAAATGTATTACATTATGTAACAGCACTAATACATTAGTATTAATTACACCATGGATTCAGTTTTCCTTTGTACAAGTTATATTAGAACTGCATTTACTACTTTATTGATGTTTAGAAAGGGTACTACTTCTGCCTTATTGTGTACAGGCTAGTTGCTTTAGTTTCTACGAAGTAAAATCGAGAATTTGTTAACTTCATTCAAGTTTTCTAGTTCTTCTCCAATGCATAATAACAATCAAAGTATTTGGTTACAAAACAGTTCAGTTGGACGTGCAAGACATTTCTTGCTAGACGCAGCTGTTGCGAAGACAAATAGGCTTTGTAACCGCTAAAGCACATTCAGTTCTTGCACAGCAATGTCACGCGTTCAAATATATCTTTGTAATGGAAAAGTCGACAAAACATAATTGTAACTGTTGTGTTGCTGATTTGTATTTATGAATGCAGAAATATTAAATACAAAAAGTATTTAGCAAATTACAAACAAGAATGTATTAACCGTGAAAAAGAGTTTTCTAACTCCTGAAATTTCAAATATTCTAAAAAAATTGAATGTGTTTCATCACTCTGCCAAGAAATGATTTAAAGAGCTGCAACGATCTCAAGAAAATGCAGATTGAGATTTAAAGTATTTAAGGTTAAGCGTACAGACAAAGAGAGCGATATCAAAATGACATGGTTTAGTTTTGAAAGGTAAACTGTATACAACATTAAAATAATTTTTTTCAAAACTGAGTGATATTAAAGGCCTTTTGTGTTATATCCCCGCATTTACAAACTATTTTTTAAAACTATTTTCTATTCTCAATCTATTTTCTATAGAATAAGGATTAATCGGGAATGTCCAAATAACTATGTATAACCTATTTATAAGGAATAGCATGGATCTTGTTGATAAAATAAAAACAATAAAATTGGAGCATTCTTACAAGCTTGCCTCATGTGACATTGTAAACCTTTATACAAATATTCCAATACAACAAACAATAGAAATATTACAGAATAACTTAAAGAAATATTCTAACCTTCAAGAAACCGCTGTTGATGAACTTATCGTTCTCCTAAAAACTATTCTCCCCCAAAATTACTTTCAATTCAATAAAGAATTTTTTACTCAACACGACGGTCTAGCTATGGGTTCCTCTTTGTCCGCCATACTTTCAGAAATTTTTCTAAACTTTATAGAAACCACTTTTTTAATGTCAGATTCTAATCCCTATAAAAATAATATAATCTCATACCACAGATACGTGGATGATACCATCTTTTTATTCAACGGTAGCAACAGGAACTACAACTATTAAACAATTATATGAATGACATGCACCAAAACCTAAATTTTACCATAGAACAAGAGAATAACCATAGCATAAACTTTCTGGACCTTACCATTTCAAGAACTAACAACAATTTAACGTTTAAAATCTATAGAAAACCCACTACAACAGACCAGACAATACATGCCTCATCGCACCATCCAGATCAACAGAAATTGGCAGCTTATAATAGTCTTATACATCGACTCCTGACCATCCCTATGTCTGCGTTGGATTATAACCAGGAATTGCAAATAATAAAACATATTGCCGTTGCCAACGGTTATACAACTAAAATTATTAATGGAATAATTTCGAAGCACAAAAAATAACGCCCTATAGCACCTAATCCTAACACCTCAAAACCAAGATACGTGTCAGTTGAATATGGAAATAGTTTAAATTACACATTACGAAATGTAATGAAGAAAAACAATATAATCGTCACATATAAAACAAGCAATAAACTTGAATCCATCCTACAATATGAAGCTAGGCCTAGATTGGACCCGCAACTCCAAACAGGCATTTATAAAATCAAATGCAGTGATTGTCCCAGGTTTTACATAGGCCAGACAGGACGTCCATTTTACATAAGATACAAGGAGCACCTACCAACGAAAAAACTAACTGCCCCAATATCAGGCTTTGCAGACCACCTTATGGATAGCTGTCATACATACAAAAGCTTCAATGACAATTTAGAAGTAATGCATGTTTGTAATAAAGGCCGAATTATGGATGCTACAGAAGAATTTGAAATTTATAGAGCAACGAAACTCCAACCCACAGCATTATTAAACGACCAACTATACTTCAAGTCAAACATGTTATTCGACACATTAATCCAGGCACTAAGTCCAACAAACTTCTAATGTGATAAGACATAGAGGGACAGAACCGGTGCCAGTATCTATCTAACTACCGAACGTGCACGTTGTCGGATGGTGCGTGGACTTTCCGCATGTTTTTACTTTATAACTTTTTACGACCTCCGCATGGAGTGAAATGTGTTTTGTGTGTTTTTTGTGTGCAATATATGTTTATGTGTTTTTTGTGAATTGTTCCTGAGGATGGGAGAATACCCGAAACTGCGGTAGAACAAGGTAAGATAATACCATAAAAACAGGATTAGTAGACGTATTATAATATACCGACACTATTTATAACTACTCCATAACATATAAGGAAGGAAGTTTCCAGTTTTTGTTGATATTAGATAAGGGTTATCGCAAAGGCGTAACTTTACTATTCGACTCTAGCCTAATATTTTTGCAGACAACGACGTTGTTTTACATTTTACTGTTAAATATTGAATACAGGTAAACACACTGTGACTAAATAGGTTAGGTTAGAACCTTTTAGGTATTTTTTATTATTATTTTTGCATTTCTGTTGCCATAGGTTAGCCTAGAGACGAATAGTAAATTTGCGAATGTTTAAAAATTGTTTATTATTTTTTCCCAACAATTATACGTTTAAGTGGTGAATAAATAGTATATTTCACATTTGTAGTTCTATCCCGAATAATCATCATTTTATAGAAAATAGTTTGTAAATGCGGGGATATAACAGAAAAGACCCATATTAAAAAGTAAAATTTATTCTGTTTTCTGAATCTATATATATAAAAGCAAAATACCACTCACTCACTCACTCACTCACTGACTCACTCATCACGATTTCTCAAAAACTACCGAACGGATTGAAATGAAATTTGGTATGTAGCTTCCTCTAGAGCCATAGGTGCTCACTAAGAAACGGTTTGAAAAACTTCGAAATTTTAGGGCGGGGGGGGGGGGGTATGGGGGGATCAAAGTTATTAAAAAACGATGTCTTCAAAACTACCGAACGGATTTGAATGAAATTTGGTATGTAGCTTCCTCTAGGGCCATAGGTTCTCACTAAGAAAGGGTATGAATTTTAGGATGGCTTTGGGGGGATCAAAGATATTAAAATCATAATTTCAGATCTTTTATTATTTAATATATATATATATATAAAAGCCAAATACCACTGACTGACTGAAAACTTAAAAAGAATACAATTACGTTACAAAGACTGAAAATACCAACCACCACGGGCAACGCCGTACGGGTCAGCTAGTACTGTATATAGTAGAGCGTGACGGAATAGAACGTGATGCAAAAATGCGTTACTGTAAAATTCCATTCACCTATAAAAGTTTTCACTGCAAAAACTGTTTATATAAACAATTGTTAGATATGCTTTTATAGATTACTAGCTGACCCGTACGGCGTTGCCCGTGGTGGTTGGTATTTTCAGTCTTTTAAACGTAATTGTATTCTTTTTAAGTGTTCAGTCAGTGAGTGGTATTTGGCTTTTATATATATATAGATCTTAAATAATAAAAGCACTATTGTCATAATAATAAAAGATCTGAAATTATGATTTTAGTAACTTTGATCCACCCCCAAACCTCTCCTAAAATTTCGAAATTTTTCATACCCTTTCTTAGTGAGCACCTATGGCCCTAGAGGAAGCTACATACCAAATTTCATTCCAATCCATTCGATAGTTTTGAAGAAATCGTTTTTTAACAACTTTGATCCCCCCAAACACCCCCCTAAAATTTCGAATTTTTTCAAACCCTTTCTTAATGAGCACCTGTGGCCCTAGAGGAAGCTACATACCAAATTTCAATCCAATCCGTTCGGTAGTTTTGAAGAAGTCATTTTTTAATAACTTTGATCCCCCCCACAAACCCCCCTAAAATTTCGAATTTTTTCAAACCCTTTCTTAGTGAGGACCTATGGCCCTAGAGGAAGCTACATACCAAATTTCATTCCAATCCGTTCGGTAGTTTTTGAGAAATCGTGTTGAGTGAGTCAGTGAGTCAGTGAGTCAGTGGGTTTTGGCTTTTATATATATAGATAAAAAATTCAAATTTCGATTTTTTTTGAAATCGTGTCAAGAATAAGTTACCAGACAAACTTTGCGTAAATACTAAGCCATAAACTGCACTCTATGGCTCCTGTAGGAACTTGCACTTAATGCTAAGTTGAGTGTGAATATAATCGCTCTATTTACACTGAGAAATAAGATTTTTGCAAATGTACTAACACTTACTGCTATTTGTAAAACGAACCTAATAAAAACTTTTAATATTATAATTATAAAACTTAACGCTTAATTTATACAGAAATCAATTTTAATATATTTAATAATACAAAATATTCATAGTAAAATAAATTCAAACACATTACACAGAGTTAAGGGTCTGCTCCATTAAACGAGAAAGCAACCGGAAACGCAACCGCTTCTCACTGTATCCCTATCTAAACAGTGCAATTTCTTGCAGCTGAACGCTTTGACATTGCCTCATTTCAAACCATTTTATAAGTCTATCTATTGTAATTGAGTGTTAAAAAAAACTTAATATTCTTTATAAAATTTCGGATCCGGCTTGAAAATTATTTTTCATTATTAATTTTGTACTGTGTTAGGAAAAAAAATCAAACTTTGCAGTTACAAAATGTCAATTACGTAACAAATCAAAAGCATTAAAAAAATGTAAATTGCAAGACGGATGCGTATTGTGACTGTGCTTAAAATGATACCTTGCAAACAATTTTAGGATAAAAAGTAAACAAAATAAATGGTTTGAAATTTAACATTGCTCTTATGGGATACAAATCCAAGATGGCCGCCACTATAGCAGACCCATAATAGCATTATCACTGTTTCTTGTAAATTACACGCTTTAAGAATTCGAGATAAAGACTGAATTAGTACTAAATTATCCAGATAATGGAAACTAATTGTATACTTAACGGAAAACTATATTGTTGTTGGTAAGATTGATTTCCCGATTTCTAAAAACAAAAAAAGGGAATTATTGAATTCCATACTAAGAAAACTGAACAGGAATGACGTCATTAGCACGTTCACTGCTACGCAATTTCGTATTTTCTATACTAGGAGCTGACCTTTTATTTTTTATATTTATAGTCCAAATGAGTAGAAACCACTTTATTTTGTTTTTTTTAACCTTTCTACATAATAATCACTAATATTTGAAAGTGGACGCACATGAGCGTCCATAGCACATTCGCTTGAAAATGGCGTGCGAAGCACGCAATGCTCTCCCGCAATGAACAATGTATTTAAAATTCTTCCAATATGGGGGTTGGCGTGCGAAGCATTCGATGCATTGTAAATTGAAAATACTCCCAATATGTGGGTTGGCGTGCGAAACACGCAATGGACTTTATATTGAAAACACTCCCAGTATGGGGGTTGGCGTGCGAGGCACGCAATGCACTGTATATTGAAAATACACCTAATATGCGGGTTTGCGTGCGAAGCACGCAATGCACTGTTTATTGAAAATACTCCCAATATGTAGGTTGGCGTGCGAGGCACGCAATTCAATGTTTATTGAAAATACTCCCAATACGGGGTATTGGCGTGGGAAGCACCCAATGCACCGTTTATTGAAAATACTCCCAATACGGGGTGTTGGCGTGGGAAGCACTCAATGCATTGTAAATTGAAAATACTCCCAATATGTGGGTTGGCGTGCGAAACACGCAATGGACTGTATATTGAAAACACTCCCAGTATGGGGGTTGGCGTGCGAGGCACGCAATGCACTGTATATTGAAAATACACCTAATATGCGGGTTTGCGTGCGAAGCACGCAATGCACTGTTTATTGAAAATACTCCCAATACGGGGGCTTAGCGTAGGAAACACACAATGCTCTTTTGTTTGAAATTCTCACAATACGGTGGTTGGCGTGTGAAACACGCAATGGACTGTATATTGAAAATCATCTGGTAACTTGAACATCATTTTTTTCTAAAATAAAACTTTGGTTATAACTTCAAATGATTCAAAATTTGATTGAAACAGAATTGCGTTTGCATGTAATTCAAAATTTGTTTGTTCATAACTTATGTCTTCCAATTTTCGTGAAATTTGAAAAAAATTTATAAATTCCACACATCAAAATTAGCGAGTCTTTAGTTGGAAACCAGTCTTTTGTTCAGCTTTACGGCTGTGATTCTATTGGCTTCAAAAATTAATCAAATATACTTAAACAAAACGGAAATCTTAATGCAAGAAGGATACGTTTATTTATCAGGTCTGACTAAAAGTATCGCTTAAACCAAAATGCATTTTTGTATACTTTTTCAATTATAAAATCATCTTTGTATATTACATTGAACTTTTAATCCAACAAAATGTTTATAGTTTGTAAAAACTAGCAGGTTATTGAAATAAAACAAAATTAATTCTCACTAACTTATCTCAACGAGGGCAAACGACAAAATCACTGGTGAATGTTGAATCAATCAAATAACAAAAAATCGATCACTTACAACGCACACTGAACTTTATTTCAAATTCGATTTGTTAAAAGACAATGCGTTGACCAAAATACGAAAGGTAAGCCTATTTATTGCATCTGCTACACATATAGAACGTTATTACAGATGGAACGACCAAACAATTGGATTGAGATAACCCTTGAACGTTTTTAGTTACTTGCATGTTCTGCAATCAGTGATATGCAAATTACAAGATAATTATTATTCATTACATTTTAATAGCACTGTACGATTGAATTGTATAAAACAAAACATGTTTCATAAAGCTAGAATAAAGGCAGTAATGGTACTTGAGTTCTGTGAATAGAATAAAATGACAAGTATTATATTTGCAGAGATACGTCAAAAGCAGATGTGAGCACATACTTCAGTCTGTAACAACCGAACTATAATTAAAGCATACTCTTTTAATTAAAATGTTCGTTCTACATTATACGTACTTATGTTTAAATATGTTAAACGATAATATGATAATTACTGGGTTTACAAATATTCGCAATGCAAAACGTATTGTAGAATTTTATTAGAATGTTATATTTATTATTTTTCCAAAAGAATTCCTATTATGTAGGTACTAGGGGAAACCCCTGCGTGCTCCACACACCATGTCCGTTGGAACCTTCTACACACAAAATCATGTTAAGTTATCTTTATAATAAAGGTGTAGGATGAATAATAACCCCAAAGCTAAGATGGTGAATAATGTTAAATGTTCAAATCAAATTAGTTCGTGTATTTTATAACAGCAGTTATAATAAAGGTTAAAAGAACCAGCAACGCTCAGGTCTACACTTTAAAACCCTAAGCTAAAAGCTAGAAGTACAAAAATAATTGTTTCAAAGTTTGAAATCAGCTATTAAGGGAAATATTGGATCAAACAGATAGTTTATATGTTATTTTATTCAATTGGTTGCCACGGTAATAAATGTGTTGGTTTATCAGTCTAGGCCTAACCTAAGATTTTATTTCCGACTAAATGTACAAATATCTTTCATAAATTTAAAACTAAACATTTTCAACGGATATATTTTTGGATCAATCATGAGTGTAATACAAAATATGAAGGACTGAGAATGTAGTGAAGTTAGTTTTGATAAAACTCAGTTTAAAGTTAAACTGTTATAATAAAATCCGGGTAAAACCGTGATCACTAAAACTAGTACATGTTCAATTGCTAGGTTCTAGACTAACATAATAACAAAGATTAATTTGATTTTCATCCTCTTATTCTTTGCTATCAGCCAATATTCGATAAAAGTTGTCACTTGTACCCCTGGGCTGTTTACACGTTCACTGCTAAGGACGCACATGTGAGCTTGACACTGAACACTATTGCACGCCAACCCCCATATTGGGAGTATTTTCAATGCACAAAGCTTTGCGTGCTTCGCAGGCCATCCCACTTATTGGGAGCATTTTCAATACACAATGCATTGAGTGCTTCGCACGCCAACCCCCGTAATGGGGGAATTTTCAATACACTGAGCATTGCGAATTTTAAGCCTATGTGCTATAGACGCACATGTGCGTCCACTTTAAAATATTAGTGACTATTACGTAGAAAGATTCAAAAATAAAAAAATTAACTGGGTGTGCTTAAGACCACACGTTGGAAGTGATAACTTCTATGACTACGGGGATTTTTAACTCGGTAAATGTG
>JAGFPH010011200.1:6222-35738 GCA_018207615.1 Philaenus spumarius
AACTCACGCTTTGCTTCGTTCCACTCGCAGCGGAAAAATTCTCTTTGAGAGTTTGCACCACGATCTTGCGAACTCGGATTATGGACTGCTTTGCTTCGCTCGTCGCGGGTTTGCATCCCGGCCATCAGCATACTTGGATTTTAACCGGGTACTTTGTGGTATTTAACTTTTTGATCAATTTTGGAGGGACCAGACGGGCTACAAGGTCGTGTAAAAAAAACAAAATGTGCAGAATAATCTCCTATGATTTTTTTATAAAACCCCAAAAGCGTTTCATTTTAGTAGGAAAAGTCTTTAAAAAAATTTAGTTCCCAAAAAAACGTGCTTAGATTTTGAGTAGCGATAACTTAAAAACGGATTTAGATATTCAAAAACTGGTTTGGCCATCGTTTTTTCCGTCAAATTTTACATTAAAATCATGCATCACAAGACTACCTTCATATTTAAAATAAATGGTATCAGGAAACTGACACATACTTTCTCCCTCATTATAGAAACTTAATAAAAAAATACTATTACCAATTTATTGTGATTTTTTTATTTTTAACAGTCATTTTCCCATAAAAATCCATAAAATGGAAAAATCAACTTTTCTCAAAAAACGGCTCGAACGATTTTGATTAAAATTTTACAGTTTATAGTACTTTAGGTCCCTAATAAACTGTAAAATTTTAATCAAAATCGTTAGAGCCGTTTTTGAGAAAAGTTAATTTTTCCGATATTTTATGGGTTTTTATGGGAAAATTACCCTTAAAAATAAAAAATTCACAAAAATGAAAAAAACGCCTGGAGATACCGTGGATTAGTATCTCCATACCAAATTTCATCAAAATCGGACGACTGGTTTAGGCTCTAGGTCTGATAACATCCACACAGACACACAGACACACACCCCGACACACACACAGACATCACTCCGAAAACCACTTTTTTAGGTTCAGGGGGACCCAAAACGGATATTTCCACCAAAAACTCAAACTCGAAAATTTTGACGAATACAATACTTTCTCCATATACTATGGTATAGGGGGAGAAAGTAAAAATGAAGTTAATAGCAAGATGGCTGATTTAAGATGGCGGACAAAAATTTCAAACTCACCAAAAACAGGTTTTTTTATGACTGTGATAACTGCATTTATTTAAATCTCATAAGACTCGTACATTTTGAGATATTAAGCCGTTTCCAGGCTTTTCAAACACCTTGTATAGTAATAATAAGTCACTTACCGGAGAGAGACAATAAGTAGTACAGTTTCGGTAATTTTAGTTAGCTTTTATGCAGTCAGCCCAGTAAACGAAGTGTACTATATTGCATTACATGAATGGAAAGCTGGTAACTGAAAGAAATTCTCCGTTTTAGGCAGCCTCAATTTTTGAAAAAAAAACGATTTTTTTACTTTAAATATTTTTTAAGATGTCTCAAAAAGTAATGTCTTAATGCGAAAGGGCACTATTAAATAAAATTTAGAGCATTAAATTCTGCGTCAAAAGTGGTACAGTAGGAATGATATGTTAAAATCAAGAATTTTGCACCGATAATTAACGAACATTCAAGTATTCAATCGGCGCAGAATTTAATGCTTCACATTTTATGTGATAGTGCTTTTTCAAATTAACCAAGAAGTTAGTTTCTGATACATATGAGAAATCTGATATCAGTAAATGATTGTTTATTAGTATATATATATTTTTTTTCAATATGGCGACTGAAGATTGCCTCAGAAATCTGGGCAAAACTGTTTTTACCAATAAATAGAAGGTAACACTTTTCTTGGAGCATGTTTTACGGTGTAAGTCACGTTTTGATAATTTGATATTGTTATCTACCGCATTATATAAGGTGCTCCGTAGTAAGAAAAGAAAAGTGCCAAACTTTTGGAAATGGTTATATGGGTCATAATAATGAGAAAATCAAGAATACATGTTTTTCCAAAAACGCTTCTTTTTCCAGATATCCAATATTTTGTTTGTTTTTCAAAATCATTCATATCTTAAGAACGGTTTGACAGATTCAGTTCAAACTTGGTGCGAAGTTTAACCTAATAATTATCTGTTTTAAGAAAAATAAACCATTTTATACAATCGTTTGTTTCACAATGGCGGCTCAAAATGTTAAACCTGAATTACCCAAAAACAGTACATTGTAACAGAAAACAGTCTAGATACCTTATTTGTAGCACTTTTAATTCCCTATCGGATAATAGTTAAGTTATGCGTAGTACTTGGTGTGTTCAAGCCGGCATCATATGTCAACACAACAATATTGTATGTTCGTGTGCTGTTATTTCTTTAATTTAACTATTATTCTTCATAATATTGTTTTGACAATTACACCATCGGATAGCGAATCAAAAGGGCTAGAAAATACGTTTTTTTGTTAAAATGTACGGTTTTCGGGAAATTTAGGTTTGAAATTTTCAAACAGCAGCCATTTTGAAACGCATGATTGGATATAACCGCTATTTTTTCTTAAACTATATCATTGTTAGCTTAAACGACCTGCCAAGGTTTAACTCAATCGGTCAAACCGTTCTCTAGATATGCATTATTTTGTAATCAAAACAAAATTGCGGATATCTGGAAAACTATGCTTTTTTGGAAAAAAAATTATTCTTGATTTTATCTTTATTTTGACCCATAGAACCATTTTCCGAAGTTTGTGACTTTACTTACGGGACGCTCTGTATCGTTAAATTTCACATTAATTTGTGAAAATCTATTTCCAAATGACCTTTCAAAAGAGATCAGAAAAATTACAATGACAGAATCGATTGAGTTTAACAATTTTCTTAAAGGTGAATTAGAAATGCAGCTTCCCTATTTCAGAGCAATAAGCTAGGCAACTTCGGACAAGAGTTTTAGGGGTCATAAATAATATTACTAGGTTAAAATTAAAGTTGAAATAAAATGCCGGTATTCTTGATTGACTTCACAGAGGCGACTTGGCAACTTTTGTAGTCCTGGTTTTGGCAAGAGGAGGCGAATAGGATATTTATTGCAGGCATTTAGTTGTAAGGAGGAACGCACTAGTTATAATTCATTAAAATCAGCTTAGGGATGATTTCTTTTACTTGGAACTACTCCAAATTTATAAAATGGCGACGTAGTGGTGGCGGCATTACAATCTAGGATTTCGGTAAAAAGTAGGAGGTCCCGCAATCAGACCTACAAATATGACTCTCTATTTCATCTGACCAATTAAAACCCTAGAATTATAATCATATTTTTTGTATGACACTTATAATCATTCGTCTGTGAGACTACCAAGGTTAAATTTTTTAAACTTGATTTTTACGTCGTTAAAATGTAGTAAAAGCAACAAACTAACATTTTGAGATGTTTTTGTATCCTTAATTTATTTTTAAGTGTATTTTACACCATTTCCCCTTGAAAGCATGTTTATGAACGGGTTTTCACGAACAACTCAAAAACCTTACGTTTTATAATGATAAAAAATGAAGCTTTTTAAAAAGACAAGAAGATTATATTTTTTATAATTTCTGTAGGAGTAATAAGATCAGACGGTGGAATTGAATTTGACTTCTTGTCCGTCGAAAACTGAAGTTGAAACATTCAACGTTCAATAACGGGAAAACAAACAAAAGTTAGGGGGAAACATATATGTGGTTTTTCAAAGTATCTGAAAATACCTTTTAAACGAGCTTTTATAAAAGTTTCTAGTACATAAACTAAGGGAGTTATGATGATAATAAAATGGGTTGCTCACTTTTTGGAGAAACAGTCGGTAATAAAACCAACGGCTTTACCACAAGAATTGAAATTGATCGTAATTCATTAGTAATTTCATTTTTTTAAAGTACTAATAATGTGTTTCAGAAGTTTGACCGGTTTAAAATGCCTGCATTTGAAAAAAGTTTGATTGAAATACAAAACATACTTTTAACATTTTTAAACCAATTGTCTTTCTTACGCAATTATTCGAAAACTAAAGAAGATACATCAAAAACGCAAAAGTACAAAAATGTAGCTCTAGTTTTACTTAAAATTTATGTTTTTCTTATTATTTCTCTAGGATAAAAGTTAAAGAGATATGAATGTTTGCGCTCCCCCTAGCCTTTTAAATTCAAAAATATCTAAAACGAAGGGTACAGGAAAATTCAACGTTACATCCCTCGTAGCCCTTAAATTTCCTTACAAAATGGAAAATGTACGGCGAGTTTAAATCCATATTTATATTTTTTTTCAGAGGTTATACCTTATTTTAACCGTCCATTCTCTGGCCTAAGAGGCGAGATATAACATAAATCATTTAGTAACGCATGATTGGATATAATCGCTTATTTTACTGAAAATAGATTATTGTTAGGTTAAACTTCATGCCAAGTGTGAACTCAATCGGTCAAATTGTTCTCTAGGTATGAATTGTTTTGTAAATTCTGAATATTTACAAAACTAATTTACAAAACCGAGATGTTTTGGCAATTAGTTTTGTTAGCTAAATGACAACTTCAATGTTTACAACATGGTTTTATATTGTATATTATTAGATTGTTAAATTGAAAATTGTTTTTGTTTAGAATAATTCATCTTGAAATTTTTAGAATAAACAAGTTATAAAACGTTTTATTGAAGCGTGGTTACTACTTCTTATTTTACTAAAAAAGTACTTAACCTTACTAGTATTTAGTGAGTAGGGGTGATCGTACTTCTAATCTATTCAAATCTATCTATTGGCAGTAGCTCTTTTTAAAATTTATAAGCACGTTCAAATAAAACCCTTTCCAACAGCTATTGAATAAAGTGCGTTTTTGCACAATCGCAGCAGTGAGCAAACTAAACTGCATGTGCAAACTAAACTATTGTGGCTTAGGGCGCAAAGTAAACAGATGATGTAGGATGATCTGATTGTTGTGGGACTAGCCTCTGTAAAACAGATCTTTTAAAAAACTTAAACACTAATTTAAAATGTAGATGTAGGAAAAACGTTGAGTGTATTACGGGTGCAAAGTTTACTTTGTCGTCCTCAATGAACTTCGGCTACGCCTCAGGCGTCAAATGTTTATCTCGTGCGACAAACTCAACTTTGCACCCTAGATACACAAATAACTATTGAGTAGATGATAATTTATAATAAACGTGTCCTGTAAAGCTAGGGAAAAGGGTTTATATAGTCATAAAACAATTATTTTTAATAGACATACAAAACATTTTCAGACAATTTCTACGAATTTTATACACACCTACTGCCCGCGACATATTCCGAATGGAACGCGCCTATACCACCAGAGACGTTGCACTTTCTTTTCCTGTCCCAGCACTCTAGTTTCCACGGTAAAGGAACAAAGAGCCAAGTCGACAATAAGGGACACGGTTAGTGTACATATATTCGCATGTAGAACTAGGACCGAATGAGTTAGATAATGAAACACTATTCAATACATTTAAGAATAAGATTTTTTTGAAAGTTACACCATCCGATAGGGAATCAAAAGGACTATAAAAAGGGTATCTTGAAATTTTTTGTTAAAATGTAAGGTTTTTTTAGTAATTTAGGTTTGAAATTTTCAAACAGCCGCCATTTTGAAACGCCTGATCGGATTTAATGGCTTATTTTTCGTGATATACATCATTGTTAGGTTAAACTTCGAGCTAAGGTTGAACTCAATCAGTCAAACCGTTCTCTAGATATGAATTATTTTGTACAAAACACAAAATGGCGGATATCTGGACAACGAAGCGTTTTCGGGCCTAAGTTTATATGAACTTTTTTCTTATTTTGACCCATAGAACCATTCCCCGAAGTCTGGCATATTTGTAAGGGTTAATTAACAACGGATCAATGTTTTTACATATGAATTTACACTAGACTATTCCCTAACTGGCAGCAAAATAGCAAATTAAAATTTTTTAAGCATAAAAGAATGTACCGACCTAGTTTTGAAATTGATTTAAATTTTTCTAATTTACAATTATCCTTAATTAAATTTGCAAACTACTCAGCAGACATTCGGATTGATCTGCAAAAATTATTCTGTAATCAACTTTATGTTCAGAGAAAAATAAACTTTGGCGTCTCGTTACAAAAACACTGCGAATGGAAATGTAACAAAAGTACAAAGAATTGGGTTTGTTTAATTAGAAGAGAGGTCACAACTGCCCCCTCCTCTACCCCTCTGGGCGGTCTGGTGTCATTCAGTGTAGTAGATTATTTTATTTTTCATTAAAAAAAATCTTTTTCTAAACATATTTACATTTCTTTAGAACTCCTACTCGTCTCTTGTAGATGTATAAGTCGCTCTGGTATATTTAGACTTAAATTTATTATGAACACACTCTTGCTTGTATCGGGTTTTTAAGTTATATGGGAAAATGTTTTAAAAAATAATTCGAGGTTTTATATCTTGTGAAAGAACCGTTAAAATATAATTATATTGAATGGCATGTTTAAATAGATTTGTAAAATTTTATTTAACGACCCTCTTCTTAGACCTTGGAATATTTGAAACTAAATTGTACGTAACTAAGATGTACTACTTGACAAAGTACGTGTGCACTGGAGCATGTTGTGGGATGGAATAAGGAAGTCGGATGATCAGTCTTGATCACAGAGCTGTGTCGCCATGCCACTCTCCTAGCTCTTCATTAATCCTCGACTTGACTTGAAGACGGTATTGATATGTAAAACATTTGCCATTAGGGAACTTGTGTGATATTGAGCTGAAAATATTTATATTTCAAACACAAAGATTTTTGAAGTGATAACTTCTTTTGGCCCGTTGCGTAGACACAAGTCAGAGCGTGGAGAGGTAATAGACGATACATAGTATATAATAATACGTTATTATAATTATAATAATATTATATTATAATAAGTATGCGAAAAATAGTGACCATTATAATGTAAGCATTATTTATTTAGTGACAAACGATTTTGAGTGAGGTATTAGTGTATGCACTCTACATAGAATTCTAAGAATAATTCAATATGTAAGGGATAATTATAATAATTATTATATTTGTGCGTTTTAAGTTTTGTAAAGAAGGATGAGCTTTGTCTAATTGAAGTAAGTTCAGACAAAAGTTTACATTTTGTACATTTTGACAAAGTAATATTTTACATTGTTTTATTTTACTGTAACTTATTATTAATCACTTAAATATAAAATTTAGCTTCATATTACAACAATGGAGGTCATACACGTTAATGGAGTATCTATTCCTCTCAGAGTAGTTTCTTCTAGGCCAGTTGGCCAATGCATATTCTACTCTTTGGCTTTAATTGTACATGGCACGATTCACTGAGGTTTGAGGTGAGGACCAGAGTTGTTAGTCATGTTTTAAACAATTGGCGTAGGTTCAAACCATATACTTTAAAAGTAACAGGAGATATTTATTCAACAAAAAAAGAATATATCGCGGATATGAGCAAACCGGTAACGTTTGGAACCTCCTGTGAAATTAAATTCAAGCAGCATCCGAAATATTTTTTATGAATTTCAGATGTACAGAGATGGTTATTTGTTGTGGGAGAGTATTGGCGAACCGATTGAGGGAGGAGGGAAGCTAAGGTTTTCTGGGGAACTGACGAGAGGTCACTTTGATGTTCTCATTCTTCTCACACCTTCTTTACCTGACAACTCAATGGATATTAGTGTGGAGGAAATACAGTCAGCTTCCCAACCCCAGGTTTCAGACGATAATTCAGTCTCCAAATTTCTCAACTTCCAACCCTATCAGAACGGTGTACTTCATCATCTGAGTTCGGACGCATCCAAAACAAATACCAAAATACGAGGAAAAAAACGAATGCGTTTTTCTAATACAAATCGCGTAAAAGCACATAAGCAAGCTTTAAAAAAACCACCGTCTTAAAATACACATAGAATCAGCTAAAATACTTTAAGATGTAACATTTCCTGCAGGTAACCATATTATTGCAATAGCGAACATTGTCCTGCCAGCTAATAGTATATATAGACAAGTAAGCGCGTGGAGAGGGAATAGAGGATGCATAATATATTATAATACGTTATTATAATATTATAATTATTATCCCTTAGGCCGGCCGCACACTTATACAGCAAAGCTGCTTTAAGCAAAAACGTTTTTGTTTGAAGCGAAAACATTCTGCTTAACGTAGAAACATTTTTGTTTAGGCCGAGTGTTTACATATCCAGCCAAACTGCTTTATGCAAAAACTTATTGGCTTGAAGCAATTTTTTGTTTTTGTTTTTACTGAAAACAATTCAGAAATGAAATTATAGCTTTGGGGTTATGTTTACAACTTTAACAAATATAAGTCTTGTAATATTAATAACTACTAAATCATTTGATCTATCAATATAAAATAAAAAGCAATTTAAAGATAGTGGACTATTTTTATCTTTCTTTAAATATATAATAACATAGACTATTTAAATAAAAATGTTTAACAAGTTGGCCTACAGTTTTATAATCCTTATTATTGTACACATTTACCGAGTTAAAAATGCCCGTCAGCATAGTTAGATAGGAATAGATAAATAGGCCTTAATGTTGCTTTTAAGTAGTATGTTTTTAAATTATGTATTTCTGATGTGTATCTAATTAATTAACCTGTGATTTTTCACGGGGGCTTACTAGTGTTTATAAATAAATGTTTGATAAATTTAGATTTAATATTGATGATACAAATGATACGCGCATGCACAAAACCAAATGTTTCGCCTTCGAGCAATGGTCGTTGTTTGTGAGACGAGCACTGCCAGTTCTGCTTAAACGTGCTGGATTATGCTTCAAAGCGTTTTTGCTTCTTGCTCGATCACGCTTAAATGTGTTTAAACGTGCTGTACAGTGTTTTTTCGTTTTGCTCCATCGTGCTCAAACGTGCTGTACAGCGTTTTGTATTCATGCTAGATAAGTGTGCGGTATTCCTATCTTACACATAGGAAATAAATGTTCGAGCAAGTTTAAACAAAAACGTTTTTGCTTAAAACAGTTTTGCTGGTTAAGTGTGCGGCCGGCCTTACATATTGAATTATTCTTAGAATTCTATGTAGAGAGCATACATTAACACCTCACTCAAAATCATAAGTCACTAAATAAATACTGCTTACATCATAATAATCACTATTTTTCGCATACTTATTATAATTATAATATTATAATTATGCAATTTCAAAATATGATATAATATTTTTTGACAATGTATTGACTTGTGTAATTTGTTGACCTTTATTCTCCTCTAATATTAATACTGATAAAAATATAAATCGGTCGTAGAAGTTATCACTTCCAACTCGTGGTCTTAAGCACACCCAATGTTTTTGTATACGTTTTTAGTGTAAAGGTACCTTTAAAGTTTCGTCATGTCTGTTTCTCTGGGTGAGACAGCCAGACAGATTTTTAATTTAACAAGTTTGTACGATACAAATTTAAGAGCTTTCAGAGAACTTAAACAAAAAACTGATGAAAAATTGGAAACGCAAATTTGTTTAATGTACCTACTTCATTCATTGAAATGAAAACTGAACAAACATCATCTACCTTGTAGCGTTTAGTCATAGATCTTGAATAATAAATAGATCTTGCATCCATAAGGGGGTTGTGTGCCGGAAAAAAGGTGTTCGCGAAAATAGTACATGATCGCGCCGCGAGGTAGCGCTAGGGAGAAAGCATTGTAAGCATTGGTGTTTCCAACCAGCTTCCTTCGTTTCCCCAATAGATAGCGCCAAAAAAGTCGAATTTCCAGTGGAACAAAATATTGCATTGGATCGGAGTTCTATTAGGTTATCCAAATACAATGGTTTAGTGTAGCTACTTTTATTTTAAATATGAAAATAGGAAAGATGAGCTATTGCAGTGACTCTTACGATGAGACTTAAGGTCAGGAGTGGTCAATGAGCACCGAACTCGGTCCCCAGAACACGTTTTAGGGTGTCATTAAAATTTGTATACATGTGTTTGCACTCTAAAGGATGCATTTTACTTTCAATTTGGTCCAAATTTAAGTTGCTCGGACGAGTTACCTAGTACCTAAAAATGTTCCGTTATAGTTTGAAAGAATTTTATGGAAGGATATCAAAACAGATTAAATAATTTTGTGACGTACGGTTTTCAAGATATTACTGAAAATTGTATGCTAGGCCAAGTTAAAATGAATTTTACTGTTTCAAAAATACACCATAAAACCCGCTTGAAATTTTTAACCTTAGGCCTATGTTTCGATAGGTTATAAACAAAATCTGAATTTCCTTCCCAATTTCTCCTTTTGGTCGTTTTGCTATATCCGATTTTACATTCGGGAGGGGACGCTACAGTGAAGCTGATCTATTGATTCTAGTTTACGATTAGGTTTGAGGGCTGAATGACGATGATGATGATGATGGTTATTGGCTATCCAGTAAAACGCGGCACACAGTTAAGTTATTGTCCAGAGTCTGTTTTTATATGGGGGAGAAACAGTTTGGAAATCAAATTACGTTGCTTCACTCGGCTTCAGAGTATTTGTAACGACTAATTAAAAATGTGTAACGCTTTTTATATTTGTAACTTGTTGCAAAATTATACATGAAACATTGTAAACATTTTTAAAACACCCTGTAAATTAGTATGGCGTCATGGAAACGGCAACTATTAAAGTATAACTTAAACACTATAGTATATAGTATAGTAAAGACTATAGCATTCAATCAACAATTTGAAGTCGTCTTTCGTGGAATAATTCCATATAAAGAGTAAAGTTGTGCTGCAAATATTGTAATTAATTGTATGTTCTAATTAGGAAGAGCACGTTTAAAAGCGACAGTTCTGAACTTGGCAACAAACATTGTATTAGTTCTCTGCCGTTTAATTTAAAGGGAATTGCAATAGTTTCTAGTTGACAGAGCTCTTTATTGAGTAAGAGCGTGTATGCCCGAGTTTAAGTTATTACATTTTCACGATACTACTGGAATATCAGTTGCGTATATTGCCAGGTAAAGTTCGTCACACCCGCACTAGCGAGGATAAATCAGCTGATTACAACAATACAATATTGAAATAATGCCCATCTGTTTAAAATAGACGCGCATGAATGGATTAACGAGATTCCCGCTGACCCTATCTAGCGAAACCACTGCCAAGGGAACGGGCTTGGAAACACTAGCGGGGAAGGAAGACACCCTGCTGAGTCAGTAAGAAGAAAAATAAATGTAAATAAAATAAATGTTAGTAATCATATTTTTTGCTGTTGTATCGAATAATTTTTTTCTGTAGTATCGTGAAAAATAGTGTTCAAAACTCGTGGGAAAATATTCTTTTCAGATGCTCGTTCTCTTTAAATTGCTCCTCTACGACTCGCATCTGAAAAATCACACTTTTCCCACTAGTTGTGAAATATACTATTTCTAGGTTAAGGGGATGTTATACTTAAACGAGTTGTTTAAAATAAGCGTACCCAGCACTGCCGCATTACAATAGCCGAATTTTCTTATCCGGGAATAACAAGTACTAAAGACTGGAAGTTTTCTATGAATTTTATCCCTTGTTACGGGAACAGTACCAAAAATACCTTTGCACAAGATTATAGCAAATTTAATTGTCTTTCGAATGATATCACTCACAAATTATAATCGCGCTTATGAGTGGTACAAATTGCGCAATTAGAACATAAATAAGTGAAAAAATCTTATTTTGGAAGTTTAGTATGAATTTTGTTCTTTGTTCCGGGAACTGTACCTAAAATACCTTTGCACATGATTATAGTAAATTCAATTGCCTTTGCAATGATATAACTCACAAATTGAACTCGGGCTTATATACTCCTCAAATACCTACCCAAAAACGATTAAACGGTTATATAAAAATTAATGAATTTTGGGTGTCGTCTCCAAAGTAAAGATACAGAGTAGTACCCCCCTTTGACCAACCGTTTTCAAGTTGGGTCGTGTGTAATAGCTCTTATTTTCTTCGAAAGTTCGGCTAAAAATGCATTGCATAGGTTTGTACTAATTTTGTATATAAGGAATAGAGTTAAAAACTATAAAACTTGACTTTAAAATGTTTATCATAGGTAAACAAAATTAAAAACTAAAAATTTCAGCAAAATTTGTAGAGGTAATTTTAAATTGATATTTCTTAAAAAGTACTTGATGGATTTTTTCATTTTGTGTCACTTTAAGGGGTATGATGTCTTTGTGAACCAAAAATTGTTATCGCAATTTCTCTTGTATAAATACAGGTGAACAATGGACTTATATTGTATTTTCTTTTGCCAGAAGTCATATAAAACTAATTAAGCAATAAAAATTTCGACGCCAACCCCCTTATTGGGAGCACTTTCAATTCACGGTGCATTGCGTGGTTCACACGCCAACCCCCGTATTTTGAGTACTTCCAATACACAGTGCATTGCGTGCTTCGCACGCCAACCCACATATTGGGAGTATTTTCAATACACAATTTTAAGCCGACGTATAGTACAGACGCACATGTGGGTCCGCTTTAAAATATGAGGTTCAAAAATTTCCACTCATTTAGGCTATAAATTTAAAAAATAAAAGGTCAGCACCTAGCATAGGAAATACGAAATTTGCGTAGCAGTGAACGTGGTAAGTGTAACCTTAAGTAAGAAGAGTGAGGTTAGGTGCACTGCAAATGCAGGAAGTATTTCAGAGTTTTTGATTAAAATGCATAAGCTATGTGCGTGTTTTAAGCAATTGACGGACAACTTTAGTTAGGTCAGGAGTCCCACAGGGTTACAATGTACGATAACTGTTGTTTTTATTATGTAGTACTGTCTCTAGCCTTCGTCCGTCTGAAAATACCCAATAATTACCAAGAATTTGTAGAAAATCGTTAAACATATTATGAATTTCAAAAATACATGCATTTAATCTTTCGTTAACTATTTTATGATCGGTGACACGGTATTTCTGTAAGTCTCATTATAATCTAAATGTTTAGTTTATTATTTTATTTTGTGGTTAATTCTCTACATATTTATTTTAATAGTTAATATTATATTTATCATTTGCAAGACAGACAGGTTGGCTACAGACACACTGTTATAATGTACCTCTAACAGTTTAGCCATTGTGCACAATAAAAACATTTTTTTACACACAGTTTCACTTGTTTTAGCTAAAACGAATATTGTAGAAAAATTGTATTTGATATTCATTTGCGGACGTTTGTGAAGTGTTTTTCATGGCCAACATTTCTTCTGATTACGATTTTGGTTTATTTTGATAGCTTCCAATCGCTAATCAACATCACTATGAAACAAACTTGATCAAACGTAGTCTATCGCACCTAGAGCGTAATGAGTAACACATGAATAAAGTTTTATACAAATCAGACAAGAGATGATTGAGTTATATCGTTACAATCAAATAATGTTGGAAACCCTTGCGTACTCCGCACGCCAACGCAGTTGGAACCTTCTATACACATAATCATGTTATGCTTTCTTTATAATAAAGGTGTAGGATTAATAATAACATCAAAGCTAAGATGGTAAATAATGTTAAATGTTCAAATCAAATTATTTCGTATATTTTATTATAACAGTAGTTAGAATAAAGGTTAAAAGAACCATCAACGCTCAGGTCTACACTTTAATAAAAACCTACCTAAAAGATAGAAATACAAATAATTTCTTAAAAGTTTGAAATCAGCTGTTAATGGGAATATTGGAGCAAACAGCTGTTTTATCTGTTATTTTATTCAATTGGTCGCTATGGTAATAAATGTAACTGCATGTGTTAGTTCATCAGTCTAGGCTTAACCTAAGATTTTTCCGACTAAATTTGCTTCAAAGTTTGAAATCAGCTGTTAATGGAAATATTTTGCTCAATTGGTAATAAATGTAAATACATGTGATTATTCATCAGTCTAGGCCTAACGTAAGATTTTTTCCCAAATAAATTTACAAATATTGAAATAAAAAAGGGTTTTATCAAAATGAATTATAGCCTATGTTACTCAGGGATAGTGTAGTTTTTTATTATTAAAACTATTTTTTTCAAACGGTTCAGTAGTTCCAGAGATTACCCCCTATATACAAACAAAAAATTTTACCTCTTTATAATCTATATAAATAAAAAACAAAACCCACTGACTCATTGATCACGATTTCTCAAAAACTACCGAACGGATTGGAATGAAATTTGGTATGTAGCTTCCTCTAGGGCCATAGGTGCTCACTAAGAAAGGGTTAAAAAAAATTAGAAATTTTAGGAGGTATTTAGGGGGGTCAAAGTTACTAAAAAAAAAACCACCGAACGGATTGGAATAAAATTTGGTATGTAGCTTCCTCTATGGCCCTAGGTGCTCGCTAAGAAAGGTTTTCAAAAAATTAGAAATTTTAGGAGGGGTTTATTAGGGTCAAAGTTACTAAAAAAAAAACCGAACGGATTGGAATGAAATTTGGTATGTAGCTTCCTCTAAGGCCCTAGGTGCTCGCCAAGAAAAGTTTTGAAAAAATTCAAAATTTTAGGGGGGTTTGGGGGGATCAAAGTTGTTAAAACACGATTTCTTCAAAACTACTGAATGGATTGGAATGAAATTTGGTATGTAGCTTTCTCTAGGGCCATAGGTAATCACCAAGAAAGGGTTTGAAAAAATTCGAAATTGTAGGGGGGTTTTGGGGGATCAAAGTTATTAAATCACGATTTCTTTAAAACTACCGAATGAATTGGAATGAAATTTGGTATGTAGCTTCCTCTAGGGCCATAGGTGCTCACTAAGAAAGGGTATGAACAATTTCGAAATTTTAGGAGGGGTTTGGGGGGGATCAAAGTTACTAAAATCATAATTTCAGATATTTTATTATTATGACAATAGTGCTTTTATTATTTAAGATCTATATATATAAAAGCCAAATACCACTCACTGACTGAACACTTAAAAAGAATACAATTACGTTAAAAAGACTGAATATACCAACCACCACGGGCAACGCCGTACGGGTCAGCTAGTATTAGTATAGATGCAGCAATAAACGCTAAAACTTCCACTTCCACCAGTTTGTTACCCATAGCCCCCGAACGAACATAAAAATTACAAATTAGGTTTTGAGGTGTATTTAACATCTATTAATACATTTTCACATCATTGCATACTGTTTTGATATATATTTAACGGTTAAACCAGCGTACACATTAAATTAAAACACAGACGATCTTGTCAAAGTGTTAAGCTTTTGATCCAAGCCAGGTGTTTTATTTATAATGGTCACGTGTTACGTTGGCAAAATCCCTAACGTTTTCATAATTTTACATTTTTTCAATTTTAAATAGAAACCCTAAACCTTAACTATTTCCAGAATAAAAAGTAGCCTAGATTAATCTCTGAAAAGTCCTTTATGTACAAATGAAAGTTTCGTCAAAATTGGTTTTGCTATTTCGGAGATTAGCCCGAACAAACAGACAGACACAAAATACAAAAATGCATGTTTTAGTTTTTGTAAAGAGTGAATACCTAAGAGCTTAGAAACAAGTATTTATTTCGAAATCATAGACAGACATTTCAAATTGATTTATATGATGTACAGATGTGCGAGCAGATTTGATTGGATGGACGTCAGAGTATGGAATATCATTATTTGAAGGCTGCTCTGCCACCGAGATCGATTTGAATTATTTAGTTGTTTAAGTCCAGAACAGAGTTTTTTTTAGAATCGATTTTCACTTCTGTGTCGTTTAAATATCGAAATTATACAGGAAAATGTGAATATATCGTGATTGCTACGTACATAAACTAGGTTCCAGACTATTTTTGTCCAGACTAAATGAACAGAAAAATCTGGTCCTCTTTTCCCGTGGATTTTCCGATATTTTTCTGTTAAAAGTGCACTGAACAAAACTTAAAAGTGTAATTTTAAATGATTTTTTACTTACTACAACTTCCCATTAAAAGTATAGCGTTTCATTCGACGGTATACAAAATGTAGGTGAAACCCCCAAAACGGTCACATTCTTCACGTTTTTAGCGAATTTCCGTAGGAAAAATGAGCTATTGCAGTGGCCCTTATGGTAAGACCCAAGGTCGGGAGTAGCAAATGAGCACCGATCATTATCCCCAGAACAAGTTTTGGGGTGTCATTAAAAATCATATATATATGAGTTTTTTCTACAAATATAAATGTAGGATGTTATTCTGCACATTATGTTTTTTATACGACCTTATTGTATTTGTATTTTTAATGTATTAATTTATGTAAATTTCTTATGTTTATGTTTTATTTATGCATGTATTATATTTTACAAGGTTTGTAAAAAAGGAAGAATAAATTAATTTATAATTTCTAATTTTTTTCTTATAGCTCGCTTGGTTCCCCCAAAATCGATCGAAACGTAAAATACCATAGAAGTACCCGGTTCAAAGCCATGTGGTGGATTCTACTGTGGGGTTGACGTGCGAAGCACGCAATGCAGTGTGTATTGAAGATACTCCCAATATGCGGAATGGCGTGCGAAGCACGCAATGCTTTGTGTATTGAAGATACTTCCAATACGGGGGTTGGCGTGCGAAGCACGCAATGCTTTGTGTATTGAAGATACTCCCAATTGCGGAATGACGTGCGAACCACTTTGCAGCTATTCAGCACCGTCGTGAATAGACCTATTTCCCAAATTGTTGGTTGAAACCCTAAACCAAAGCCTATAAACTTAATTTTGGAAATTTTCACAACTCACGTCAGCGGTTCAGATGCGTGGTCGAATTATTTTTCAATAATTCCACAATAAAAAAATCATTGTTTCCGGATGTGGTATTTTCATCTAGATACTATTCCGAAGTCATAACGCAATCGATTTGCTGTTACATTCTTTAGCATAAAAATTGTCTGCTGACTAGTCTAATTGTCATTTTTGTCCTTGAAAGATTGCCGCCCACTGCCGGTAGCCGAAACTCTCTGTCGGGGGGAGGGGGTAGGGGGGAGGGGACATATTTTAGGCCTTTTAACTATTTAGATATTTTTTTCACAGTTGCATAATCAGAGGTTTGTTATACAACATTTGATATTGGAAATTGTAATGAAATAGGTTCAATGAGACTTTCTTTGTGAATAACATGTTGTCAGCTCTATATCCCTACAAGTAATTTGACTAATTCCCTAATTTGACTAAGTGTCAAGATGGTGGCAAAGTTTGCTTTGTGTGAACCCATAAGGTTAACCATTAGATTTGCTAAAGGCTTGTCACTTTTTAAATTGAAACCATACACATTCAATGTCTTTCTTTGTGCAATGCTTCAAAATGATAAAATTAACGTTGATATTTACTAAAGTAAACGATTTTGTTTATTGTTCTCAACAATTTTTTATGAAACACCGTCGAAATGTATTTATTATAAAAACTCTGCTGTATTACGTTTAAAATTACCGAAATATTTATTTATTTTATTAAATAAAATATCTAGTTTTACATTTACAAACCGTCTTATTATTACTAACACCACTTATATCAATTTCTTTAATAATGACAGAAAATCACTTTTGCATTTTCTCAGCTATCTTTGACTTTGTCCTTAAATTGTCTACATTTGTCCTAAACATTTTGTCGTTTTTTTTACTTATTCAACTTTGAAAACCGCCATCTTTAAACGAATATTTGCAGTAAAATTAAATTTTGCATATTTGTGTAGACCAATATGATAAACATTTATGCTGAGGTTTTTGAATTTTTCTTATTTTTTTTTCAAAAACATACATAGGCCTGCGCACTAACAACTTGTAAACTAAGAAATTTAGGACACATATTATACTGTATTATTATTTGTTAGTTTCGACCTCCTGAATAATATGGCAAAGTGTGGTTGAATGGTTGCGAGGCATTCTGCATAGTGCTACAAAAACTAGAACTTATTAAAAATGTCGAGCGGTTTGGTAACCACAACAAGTTTTTTAATAAAACAATCTTTTTCGGTGCTATTCTAGATGGACACAAAGAAAGGAGAATTTTAACAAAACATTTTTTTAAAAGAGAAAAGAAAGCGTTGAAACGAAGGAATAAATTAGGCAAATTGCGTGTTAAATGGTTGGAATGAGGATGTGGTGCCGCGGGTCTGTGAGGTTCCATTTTGTGAATCTTGATCGCAAAAGTGAAATCTACTTTACCAGTGGCTTAATCGAAGCGTGACTGAATATTTAAGACGGTTAATTTTAGAAGCTGTTTTGAATATAGGCCTACATTTCATTTGAATTTAAAAACTGTATGGTAGGTTTATCTCTTTACTAAAATATTGTGATTGAATGAGCCTTTTGCATAAAAAAAGTAAAACCTTTTACTTGCATTTTAAAAGCAAATCCTTCTACTTATATGATTAAAAATATAAAGCAAAACCTTTTATTTCAAGGTAAGAGCAAGTAATTGTTTGCTTGATCCGTATACTTCAAATGTAGCAAATCCTTCTACTTATATGATTAAAATTATAAAGGAAAACCTTTTACTTCAAGGTAAGAGCAAGTAATTGTTTGGTTGAACCGTATACTTTAAAAGTAGCAAATTGATACGAATAAAACTAATCTGTTACTTCAAATGTAAAGCAAATCCTTCAGAACTGATGCATTTAGTCAGTCGCAGAATTATCAGTGAAGTAAAAGGTTGTGTTTGTTTGTTTTTGTTTTATTATAGCAGATTTTTAAGTGCGTTGTGTTTAACATTACAAACCTCGTTTTTCTCCATAAATAGGAGATTTCAAGGGCTTTTATAGGTTTGAAGAAGAAAATGTGCTGTTAGTCCAAGAGCCATTTACACACCAATTTTATTAGAAAGATATAAATTTGTTTCTTCTGTCTGTTCTCTTTAATGTAAAAGCAAGTAAACCTACGTCATCCGGCATAAAAAAACATATTAAAATTGTTGTCTTATTAAAATCAAAGTACGAAGCACTCGTCTCAAACTATACCATGAATTATTAATTTAAAACAACTAAACATAATTTGAATAAACAAATGCGCATTTAAAGTCGCACCCACATTAAGGGTCTGTTGTAGTGGCGGCTATCTTCGATTTTTATCCCGTAAGAGGAATGTTAAATTTAAAACTAGTTATTTCGTTTATTTTTTGTCATAAAATTGTTTACAAGGTCTCTTTTTAATCACAGTCACAATACGCACCCGTTATGCGTTCCACATTTTTTAAATCATGTTTATTAGTCGTGTAATTGTCATTTTTTGAGTACCAAGTTTGAACTTTTTCCTTTCACAATCAAAATTTTATAATTAAAAGTGAATCGCAAGCCGGATCCGCAATTTTATAAAGAATATTCAATTGTATATTCAGCACTGAATTACAAAAGATGGATTTATAAAATGGTTTTAAATGAGGCAATGTCAAAGCGCTCAGCTGCAATAAATTGCACTGTTTGGATACGTCTATAGGGTGAAGCGCTGGGGTCGAAGGTTGTTTTTTCTTTTACTGGAGCAGACCCTTAATAAACATTTGCTTTGAGCGTTGACCGTGGAATTAGGAAAACATTATTTCGTCGAAAATTTTAATTTATTTCGACATATAACGTCAGAGCTAAAACACTGAAGAGGCTAAAAAACGCTGATAATTACGAAGCACAGAACTTAAAGCTATGACATATAATTCACTTACAGACTGTCAATTGCGGAACTCGTTTCTGGATTACCTAAAGCCAATAGATAAGTCAGTTTGCTTAACCTTAAAGGCATATTATTTTAGGAATCTTCAAGATGTGGTCTAGCATTTGCTCAGAGTATTAATTTGTTTCGTACACAAATCCTTAATCCATTGATTTCGGAATAACCTGAAATGTTCAAACACGCTTTGGAAAATAAAAACTTGACACACTGACACAAAAACAATAGCTGTCTGCAACACAACTAGCAAAAGAATTCAAAGATAAAGACTTTGAGGAGTTTTCAAACTGCAGTTCTCAAATTCAACAAGTGTATCGATTCAAAACAAGATTTAAAAAATCGAAAGTCTCAAAAGCAGTGTACTGCTTTATAAAAATCCTCTAGGAGCTACCATTAAGCTTGAGTTGTGTGGCCTTCAAGCTGACATGTTCTTAATGACCAAGCAAGAAAAGGGGCATGATTTTTTCAAATTGCTGTATAAGGATTTATAAATTTGCGGAATTTTTGACTGAAAATGACATCAATTTTCGGAAGCACAAATTAATATATTTAATCTCACTGATTCGTCCTACTCATGAGATTGTCTACAACTGTACTGGATGCAGCCGATAGACCACAGTGCTCGCACTGAACATTTCTTTTAATTTGTATTTCAATGTTTGTCTTAGTTCCTAAACATATTTTATTCCGGACTCGACATTGTCAAAAACGCAAAAACCGAAAAACGGGAAACTTACGATCTTTGTTGAGTTTTTGGCGATTTTAATCCTGAAGGACTTGTTTTACAATAATAACTTTTTCACTCTTTTCAAATTGAATTAAAATTGCTTTGAGGTCTAACCATCTCTGTAGGCCAAATAGTTTTAGACATAAAGCTTTTCAAAATGTATCGATTTTTCGAACTCGAAATTTTTTAGAAATATTTTGCTGTTCAGTGGTAATTTGAATAAGACAAGATGCAAAGGATACTGAAGGTTATTTTTAAAACTTTGTGGTAATGAGTGCATTGTTTGTTTAGTTTTATGTGTATTACAGTGTATTAAAGCACATAGCGAAATACAACATATTGTAAAAAAAATTCATAACTTCACCTATACTGTCAGGGATATATTGGCAAACACCAATATCAAAATAAATTGTATAATTAACATTTATAATACAAACATACAGTAATAACTCAAATTATCCAAACTCCAACTATCCGAGAATCGCTTTCAGAATTTCAGAAAAAAAAAATAAGACGGGAATGTACTGCGATTTGCAAAATAATGATTCTGTCTACGCGTGCTATTGCACATAGGCTTAAAATTGGCGTGCGATGCACGCAATGTATTGTGTATTGAAAATACTCCCAAAATGCGAAGCACGCAATGCACTGTGTATTGAAAACACTTCCAATACGGTGGTTGGCGTGAGATGCACGCAATGCATTGTGTATTGAAAATACTCCGAATATACGGGTTGGCGTTCGAAGCACGCAATGTATTGTATATTGAAAATACTCGGCCGCTTCTCATAGTGTTCAGTGTCAAGCTGGCATGTGCGTCCTTAGGCTCTATTTTAACCTTTTCTAGATTGGCTTCTCGTTTACGCAACTATCCGCACATACTACGGTCGCGTGTACATGTTTTATAACTTTAACGTTTGAGTACTATCATCGCGTTAACACGTTCACTGCTAAGGACGCACATGTGAGCTTGACACTGAACACTACGAGAAGCGGCCGACGCACAGTGCATTGCGTGCTTCGCACGCCAACCCGCATATTGGGAGAATTTTTAATACACAGAGCGTTGCTTGCTTCGGACGCTAATTTCCAGTCCATGTGCAACAGCGCGCGGTAAACAGAATCATTATTTTGCAAATCGCAGTACGTTCCCGTTTTATTTTTATATCTGAAACTCTGAAAGCGATTTGGAGAGTTATAGTTCAGATAATTATTGGAGTTTTACTGTAATAGTGTTGGTACTATTTGCATAAAATTTAAATAATTTGATTTAAGTTGCTCCACGTTAAGCAACTTAAATCAGTTACCGATTATGCTCGTAATAATAACCCAAACAAAATAGTAATTACATCAAGATCTTAAAGTTTATTAAGGTTTTACTTGAAAAGTTAAACGATCCACTGAACTAAGATTTTTACTGTCAAATAAATATGATTAATCAACATATAATAGAAGGTATTAGGGACTAGATTAGATATTACATCAGTAATTAAGACTTTCGCGTTATAAAAAAGTTCCTTTAATCAAATGGTAATTAAGAGATGTTATATAATCCCATCAAATATATTTGTTAAAAGTTTATAATTGAAGTTGCAAAGCATATTTGTTGAAAAGGTTACAGAAATTTTTCAATATAAAACAATTTTAATTAAACTCAAAATAGTTTCTGTACTAATTTTAACCTCAGTTCATTAGAAGCCGAGCTAAAATTTTATCCAAGGACGGATCTGGTGGAAGCCCCCAAAATTCAGATCTTTCGTAGAATTAAATCAATTTAAAAAATAAAATTAAAAACTAAACTTACATGGTGAATGCACCTATTCATACCAACATCTTACACTACCTACTGCAAAATAAATCAAAGTAAATTTAACTTCTGACTAATATTTTGCTCTCTTTGTGATACGGTTAAAACTCTTAGTGCAAAAAACTTTAAACGAAATATATTCGCATGCTCTCGTGAACTGTACTTTTTATCATTGCTGTTCTGATTTATCTTTAACAGTTTAACTAGTGAAAAAAACCGTAGAAGGCACTCAAACGACGGTTTTGACAACACACTTACACTTTTTCACAATTGGAATAGATTCATGAAAATCGGATGAAACGGTTTTGAGTCGAACCAAAATAAAAGAAGGCTCCAACTTTCCTTCTTTGGAATTTAGTAGTATAGATTTACTAGGCATTTTGCAAATAATGTCACTAGCAGAATTTGAAAACAGTTTTAGGGCCTAACTGGATGTAGTGTTTGCCGACTGTATCTTTTATAAGAAACAAATATCATCGTTTAATTGACAAAACAATTGTTAAGTCAAATTAATTTTGTGTGTGCAGGAATACCATGGGAGGTACCTACTCAGCAGATGGTCAGTTTGTGATCCGCAGGACGCCGGGCCCTTTCGACGATCCGGAATGGGTAAAACAGCGGAAGAATACGAAACCGAAAAAGTAAGTCTTTTAAACATATAATAATAATTAATGTACATAACATTTGATTAATATATTTCAGCTTATATATACAGCGTTTGTAGTTGAGAATAATTGTTGTTTATGCCCTCTACCCAAGTAGTTAGACTATTTCAGAAATCGAAATTTCAAGTCTTATTTCCACGAAATCGGTTGAGGTTTATAAAAATAGTTTATTATAACTGCATTTAATTAACTTTCATGTTTATGAAATTAATCATTTTGAAAAGGTCATTCTATTTAAATTTTAAAGAAGTTTCCAGTACTTCGCCAGATAAATGATTCTGGTACCTTGTTTCTGTTGTCTTCGGCTCCAGGATTTCAACTTGTTGATGGGCTGACTACTTCGATTTCCCTGTTGATTGGCCCTGATGATTTCTGGTCCTACTTGCAGCCCCCCTTGGGGTGAATGTTGACGGCTAACTTAATCTTTCGGTTTTTCTTCACTGCGACAGGTCATCGATTGCTGACGTTAGAATAAGATTCTGGTAGACTGGAATTTCTAGAAGTTCTTTTTTATTTTTCATTAAGTTTTGAAGAACCGTTTGGTTGCAACTTGATATTCACGCTACTAGGTTAAAATACGTAATTAATTACTTTACATTTTATAGTGTCTCTATTACTTTTATATTAAAACTATTGCACATTTGTATTTTATTCATGTAAACTTTTAAACATTACTCTAATGCGTGACTTGCTCGACTTTATAGTTTAATATCTTAAGCGACGTGCGTTCAGCTACATGATTTCTTCAACTTCTTTGTGACTTGGTCTTTGCAAATTTCTAATTACATTATTCATAGTACATTTTTTTAAGCCTTTTATATCAAATATTCCTTTTAGATGAATCCTTACTTTGTTTTTTAATTTTACTCTAGGTTTTCCTCTTTCTTTACACTTTAATTTATTTTTCATTTTAAACTTAATTATTCCCCTCCTTTTCGATTTTCTCTGCTCTATAGATTCCAATTCTACTGGTTTCTCAAAATCTACCTTGTCTACTTCGTTGTTTACGTCCGGTATTGTCTAATACAGTTCTATCCCTAATTATTTCTTTGTTACTTTTACTCTCTTTTACGCTTTCGGCGATTGTCCTGACCGACAATTTACAATATTCAATTTTTTCCACTACTGCTCTATGTCCGCCTTTTTGGCCTCCTAATTACCTTAAAAATTTGTCTCTTTCAGGTCTGACACATTTGGTGCTGTTAAATTTCTTCGTAATGTTATTCTATAATTTCTTCGCCGTGCTATTCCCAGTAACATTCTTAAATTTTTCGCCCTTTTGGCATACATACTTTTCTTTACTCTCTTCTAGACTTTTCCCTTGAGTTTTACCACTAACCGTGGATTTGATTAGACACGATGAAACACCTAACGCTCACCTTGTTGAATTTGAACTTCCTAGCTGGGTATGACAGTTAATTCTAATTTACTGCTCGATCTTATTTCATTTGTATTTATTTTATTCATTACGTTAACGGTTTCTTCCTTATTTATTTCATTTTCTACTTTAAAATCTTGTACGATTGGATTCCTAATAATTTGAAATTGAATAAATGTTCTTTCCATGTTCATCCTACCTTGGGCTTCATATAAAATATTTCACTCCATGATCCCTTCACTTTTTAATTTTGGCACTATTAAGAAAGTAGATTATATTATTTCTGACCCTATTTTTATGGCCAACATAACTTGTTTAGTAATTTTTTGTTTTTTATGTTTTATTGCATGTTACAATTTCTACATTATGAACAGGTAATTCTAAAAATCGATTTCATATATTTATTAATTTTAAATAGTATTCCTCTCCCTACCTTTTTCCATCAGATACCTAGTGAAACCGCCATGTCAGGTCTACCAATTTTTTCCCCTTTTAGTCTAGTTATTGTCCTACTGTTTTCATCCGTTGTAGCTCTAATTTTCTTAGTAGAATTTTAAAATCATTTGTACAGTATTAATTGACGAATTTCCTGGCAATTATTACTTTCATTTTTGTAGTTAGCTAATTTTGATATTTCCCATTGTTCTCAATTTAATCTTTTTTTATTTGCCCATATGGTCAAAGAGCAACTACTCTTTTTATGCAATTTTCTGCTGGTCAGCCTATGATTTGACATGTATAACTTTATCTAGCACAATTTATGACTGATTTTCATTGGTTTTCTACATCTTGGGTTTGCCTGGAAGGATTTTTATTCTGGAAACGTTTCTGGATAGATAATGGTCGTTGTATTCATATAAAACTCGAATGGTCAGCCTATGTGGTTTCTTGCGAGCGTTACACGCCTTTGAAGTTTTCTATTGACTTACGTTACCGAATGTTTGTTTATTTACTTGACCCGCACTTTTTCACGACATCGTTTTTCCTTTAGTTGCACAATGACTTTTACTTTTGTCCGATTCAAGGTTTATTAATTTTTGGCAGAGTTACGGCAAAGTTTTTGGCAGAGTTTTCTTATCCCCGTTTTACTAAAATTGTTTGTTTTTTTTAATAGATAGTTATTTAATTTATACGATTGTTCTCACATAGTCTTATAACAGGATTTATATAGTTTCATAATTGCATACGTTTACTTTCTTAAATTTGTTCAAATTTAATTACTTATTTATATTATTTAAGTTATTATACTCAAAGACTAGAAATTCAATCTAACTGAAATTTTGTGAAGTTAAAGACCTTATCAATTAATATACTATAAACAATTTAAAATGTTCATATACTTATATTAAAATCCTTTTTTTTTTTGTAAAATCTTTCATTTATAATTTGTATTATTATTATTTACCACACTTATTAATTATCTGAATAATATTTTAGACATAGCTTATAACATGAACCTTTATAATATAAAAACATAAAACATTATTCATCTTGAATATTAAAACCAAACATAACACTTAACCTCTTTCATATTACATGTTATTAATCACATACATAGGCCTACACATTTTAATAATTGGATGCTGTTTTCTTGCACTACTGCTGCTGAAAAACATTTATACTATTTATTTCTAAACACACACACACACACCCACCCCCACACACACCCACACACGTATATATATATATATATATATATATATTACATAATATTTGTATGGTTTAACAATTCACGTTAAAGTAACTTTACTTTTCACGTGCGTGAAACAAGATTCCCACCGTTTATCTGACGAAGCATCTGGCTAACTTATAATAAAGCATACAAATATTTCTCACATTTAGACATTATTCCCTAACCAATTCCGTTATATAATTACGTTTCATTATCATTTACATTGGTGGGGTTTATTCACTCCCTGTTGTAAAAACACAAACTCAGTAAATATTGTTAAAGTAGGCCTACATCGCACTGGTTTCATTCGTCTATAGTTGAAATACCTACATAGTTTTCTTTACTCTCTTCTAGACTTTTCCTTTGAGTCTAAGGAAAATGGATTTGATTAGACACTATTGAAACAACTAACTCTCGCCTTGTTGAATTTGAACTTCCTAGCTGGGTATCTGCTATGACAGTTAATTCTAATTTACTGCTCGATCCTATTTCATTTGTATTTATTTTATTCCCTACGTCAACAGTTTCTTCCTTATTTATTTCATTTTCTTTTTGAAGTAGTCTTTTGAGACCTTGAACCCTATCTTTCCGGAGTTTGATGAATACAAAATGAACTTTCTTAGCATTCAAGAAGTACATGTTCTTAATGATTTATCAAGTACATTTTTAAAATGTATCTTTCAGTCTTAAGCTTGAAAGTTGAACAACTAAGTTCAATGAAATGTGATTAAACAGCATTGAATACAACTCTGAACAAGCAACTATTCACCTGGCGGCCACAAAACTCCACAACTTTGTCTAATTCCAGTTTAGAAATGTCAGGACAAAGTTCCCTAAGATCAATTTGAACCCATTGGGTTTATTTATAAGAAATCCAAACAACCCGAAAGTTACAAACTTGAAGAGATTTTGTGTGTGTAATTTAAAGTTTGACGGGACGTATTGAGTAGAACTTTAAGTTGGTGTAATCAGTTTGCTAAGTTTGAATGAAGGCTTTGAGTACTGGTGTAATTAGACCGTTATCAGCTAGCTTTGTACCTCAAAAAGTAAGCTTCAATTTTCAAATTATTTTGGTGAAGTTATCTTAAGTTCAATTCTAGAAAGGCAAAATTACTCTATGCAGCCGGGATTTATGAAAAATCTCAATGTCTGCGTTTGTTGAATTTTTACTATTTGTTGTTAGTAATGAATTTACTTCTAACTGTGCACTTACTGAATATGTATTATACAGACGTCCAGAAATGCAACTTTTAAAGGCTATTCGCCATTTTGTACTTACTTTTACTAAATAATTCATATGTTTATGTTGGAGTATCTATACTTATATTATAAAGACGTAAAATTTGTTTGTTTGTTTGTTTGTATGTAGGGGGCAATCTCTGGAACTACTGAAACGATTGAAAAAATTGTTTTACTAATAAAAAGCTACACTACCCCTGAGTAACATAGGCTATAATTCATTTTGATAAAAAACATGTTTTATTTCAACATTTGTAAATTTAGTCTGAAAAATCTTAGGTTAAGCCTAGACTGATGAACTAACACATGCATTTACATTTATTACCATATCAACCAATTGAATAAAATAACAGATACAACAGCTGTTTGCTCCAATATTCCCAATAACAGCTGATTTCAAACTTTTGAAGAAATTATTTGTATTTTTAACTTTTAGGTTAGGTGTTTATTAAAGTGTAGACCTGAGCCTTGCTTGATCTTTTAACCTTTATTATAACTGCTGTTATAAAATATACGAAATAATTTGATTTGAACATTTAACATTATTTACCATCTTAGCATTGGTATTTTTACTAATCCTACACCTTTATTGCAAAGAAAACATAACATGATTATGTGTATAGAAGGTTCCAACGGGGTTGGCGTGCGAAGCACGCAGGGATTTCCCCTAGTTTACTAAATTTTGATTTGATTCATATGTAAAAAAATTGGTTTTCCAACCCGACATCCTATACCAACACAGTAAAACATCACAATTTAGTGGGTACGTATGCTGTTATCCATAACTTGACTACTATCCTTCATCCGATTGTTTTGACAGTTACACCATTCGATAGGGAATTAAAAAACCTACATAAAAGGTATCTTGAAATGCTTCCTTAAAATGTACGATTTTTGAAAAATTCAAAAATTTCAATCAGCTGCCATTTTGAAACGCATAGGCTAATTGGATTTAATCGGTTATTTATCCTAAAATAGATCATTGTTAGATTAAACTTCGTGCTAAGTTTGTTGAACTCAATCGGTCAAACCGTTAGCCAGATATGAATTATTTTGTAAAACAAAACAAAATGGCGGATTTCTGGAAATTTTATTCTTTATTTTGACGATAGAACCATTCCCGAAATTTGGCACTTTACTTACGGGACACCTGTATAAAAAGTACAAGGAATCTCACACGTTATTTTTATCACACTCGTGTACTGCATGACCTCTATTAAGTTTATGCATTGACACGACATGACGTGAATAAAGTAAAATTAAGGCAATTACTAACGCATACTTACAAAATGCATCCTAAACTTGAGGAATCCTAAGTTTCCTCAAGAAAACTAATCATAAATGACTATTTTGCATTATTAGAAACGAAAATTTAAATTGAACAGTTTAAAAACCCATAAAAGACTCCCAAATTGAATTTTCGTTTACAATATATTTTCACTTTGTCAACTACTGCCGAGCATAATTTTCAAAAACAAGAAACTTTCAAAGCCACAGTTTATCGCGGCAAACTGAACATAAAATTTAAAATCTTTAAAGTTTTCGATGCCAGAATAATACCACTTTCTTAAATACTTAATGTATTTATGTTTTATTTAAATTGAAATGAAAAAGCACTTTAAAATGTACATGCCTCTACATTTAATCCCTTAAACCGTGTGCAAGGCGAATCTTTATTAATCTCGGATTCATGTATCTGTTGTTTATGAACAGATTCTTCTAAAAATGTTTGAACGATTTACGAGCCGCTTCTGTCGGAGCTGAACCAATATCGGCCAAACAGTTTAAATAGGGCAGTTAGGGAAGCATACTCATAAACGCCGTGTGATCAGCAACTAAATGTTTGGTCGAGGGAACAACTAGGCCTATATAAACATACAAGAAACTTTTAACTAAAATTTGGTCCAATGGGACAAATATTACCGCCCAGAACAATATGGAATCGTAATCTAGTTAGTATACTGTAATCACTGATAGAGGTATTTTTGTGTTGATTTCAGTCAATTCAGACCTTTTATATTATGTAGTAATTTATTCTAAATAATATGAGGATGTAATAATATAATTAGGAACTTATAATTCATGGAATAGGAAATTTGCTTATTATTGAAATAAAGACATTGGTTAGTAAAAATAATGGAATATAAAAATGGTATGATAATAGAATAAATAAATTACTTGAATGGAATATACAAATGGCTTAATAAAGGGAAATAAAAATTGCTTAACAATGGAATAAAGGAATGGTGAAATAATTATAAATAGAAATGACTTAATAATAAAATATAGAAAAGGCATAATAATGGAAAATAGTTATTGCTTAATGGGATACAGAAGTTTTTAGAAAATGTAAAATATATATGGCTTGTCAATGGATAAGAAAAGGTTTAATAAAGAAATGGCTTCAAATTGGAAAATATTAATGGTTTAGATATAAAAAAACAGAAATAGTTTGATAGTGAACTAAAGAAATGGTTTAATAAAGAAATGGCTTCAA
>JAGFPH010011201.1:14004-35737 GCA_018207615.1 Philaenus spumarius
TATACGAAATTTCAATTCAATGTCTTATCTATTTATAAAGTTTCAGTGAGTTTAAAAAAAATGGCTGATTGCGTCTAAACTAAACCGAATTCGAAAAAACTTTACTGAACATTTATAATTTATTTTAATGTGTACAATCCGATCCTGTATAGCTCACTAAGGTCTTTTGTGACACCCTGCATTCAAGAAACATACATTTCCCCATATTCTAACAGTTATAAAAATGTAATATTGGATTAAAACTTTTATTTGTACATGACTGTACACAGTTTGCCTCGCGGCACGGACTGTACATATCCATTATTTCGCCTCCACGTCGACTCTGTTATTAATTTTTAAAACAAAACCGAAAAACATTTCAGCCTCATTAAACCCATCACACTCTGGCATTGTCACGTTTAGCAAAATACACACGGTATAAAAAAAAAACATTGACTGTACTGAAGCTTGTATTAAAATTTGCATTTCTCTTGGGACAAATGTAGTGATGGGCAGAACAGGTACAAAGATTCGGATCGTTTGGATTCGTTCACTAAAAGGGTCTGTTCAAATTAACGGTTAATTCGGATCTCTTTTTTCCATTTTAAAATATTTTCCTTTTCATTACTATATAGAAAAAACTAACAAAATTTGTTTAAAGAAATTCTGGTGAACATACTGTGACTAAAAATTGTTTAGTTAGAACTTCAGGCTATATTTTGTTTTAATGCTTGCATTTATGTTATACAAAAAACTTAAATGATGTTACCAATAATTCATATATTGCAAAATGGGTTTGTTTTGCTGACGAACTCGTCCGAGCGAATTAGACTACCAACGTGTGTACCAAAGTTATACCAAATCGAACGTAAATTACTGCAGTTATAGTGCGAACACATAGATATACGTTTTATATGCAATGCTTAATTTGTTTCCACCTTAGCCTTCAGTCACGGCTCACGCGCTGTTTCGCTCCGCTCGCAATTCAAAAAGCTCGACCTTGACCGATTTTGGGGGAGCCAGACGGGCTGTAAGGTCTCGTAAAAAAGAAAATGAGCTGAATAATCACTTATACTTGTTGTTATTTTAGATAAAACCCCAAAAAGTTTAATTCTAATACGAAAAATCTCATCAATCTTTTATTTCCGGTCAGAAACGTGCTTCCTGTTGGCTAATAAACTCTTCCGAGCGGCTTATACAGCCAATACGTGTACCAAATATGGACCGAATTGGGCGTAAAATGCTGCCGTTAGAGTGCGAACACAAATATAGATACAATTTTAATGACACCCCAAAACGTGTTCTGGGGACAATGATCAATGTACATGACCACGCCCGGCCTTAGGTCTCACCATAAGAGTAACTGCAATGCAATAGCTCATCTTTCCCATAGAAATTCGCTACTAACACAATACTGTTTTTTTTTTACACAATTTTATTTGGATAGTATTGTTTAAATGTAGCCTAACTCATAAAGGCATAAACTAGGCTAGTAAATTTGTAAGATGTAGATGTAGTGTTTAGTTTGTTACTAAATATTATTTATATGCGAGCTAGAACGAACATGCTTACATGATTTTTATTACACATAAAATCAAACTTAAAGTTACATTGTACAGCTTGAAGGTATTATACCAGCTTTTTCATTTCAAATGGAATAAACAAACCATTTCAGAAAAAAAATTGCCCAGAGTTAGGTTTTCAGAACTCACAATGTTATTAGATGTAATTATATGACTAATCGTCACAATAGTCAATATTGTTTTCTTCTTTTAATATCGCACTAAGGCCGTTTCGGCTATTCAGCCAATAACGAGGGCTTGCTTGGTAGTTCCCGTTGTCATTATTTAAAAGTACATAAATATAAGAACACACAACACATACACTTTACACAAACTCTGTATACATTTTAGTTTTATTTTCTTCGTGTAGTAGGTCCACTGACACGACGCATACTGTCACTGCTGTCTACCTGCTGAGGGAGGGGTTCTTATCTATACCTACTGGTTATTATTGTATCTAAACCCTTTGGCTCCCGACGTCCGATTTTTCGGACGTTGTGTGTATGTGCGTTGAATCCCGACGTTCAGAAAAAAATCATATAAAATACAAATCATTAGTGAATCTATGTTTACTATATACCGTATCAATGGAATCAGAAAGAACTGTTCTATTTACCTCTATGATCTTTACTTACTTTAAAAATTACATCTATGTGCACTACAACGAAGATAATTGTGATGTACGTTGGCTGTGCTTTTGTCATCTGTCAGATGGTAAATAACTTGATTTGTGTGTTGTCTTTGATTATGGCCCATTTAAATTAAGTTCCAGTCGAATTTTCGTTTTTCGTTTAACAATGAACTTATTTGTCTTATAGGTTGTTTATATATTTCGAACTCTTCTAATGCGTTCATCAATTTCCCCTTTTACAATGATGTAGTACTTTTAACTATTTTCCGATTACGTACAGTATTTATGATCGGTCTGAATTAAATGTTCTGTAAATTTAGATTCGACTTTTGCTGGGTTAGCCGACTGTGAAGCTGTTGGTGTGCTCTATAAATATATTTAAAAAAAAAAGACCTGCCTGTTTGTCCTATATATGTTTTAGTACAATCAAAGCATAATAGTTCATAAATCTCCGTACTTTTGAATTTATTATCGTGGGTTTTCTTTAAGGCGCTACGCAGATTGTTTTTAGTTTTGTACACAGTGGTGTAGTTCTGTTTTTTTTAAATATGCTCCCTATAACATGTTCCAAATCTTAGTTAAAATCTAGTACAACGTAATTGTCTTTTTCTTTGTTTCTCTTGGTTTTATTTTGGTGATTGTTTTCCTGTTTTTTGTATAAAATCTGTCAGCAATATAATATTGGTTGTATCCATTTTTGACGGCAATGTGTTTTATTATAATTAATTCTTCTTGAAAATCATTTTGATCTATAGGTATGTTTCTTAGTCAATGTATGAGGCTATTTATACGCTGCTAATTTGTGAGGTATCGGATGATTTGATGTAGCGTAGATGGTATGGATTTCCTGTAATCTTGTGTTCTCCTTTAACTTTGCTATGGTAAGGTCAAGATAATAATTGAACAATTTTTTCTTTCTATTTCAGCGGTGAATTTAAAATTTGGGTGTATGTTACTTAAGTATTCTTCGAAGGTACCTCTTACCACCAATACAATTAGACAGCAGTGACAATACGCGTCGTGTCAATGGACCTGCTACGCGAAACGGCTGTAGCGCTATATAAAAAAAGAAAAGAAATATTGACTATTGTAACGATAAGTTATCAACTTCAATAAAAGCGAGTGTACGTCCGTACATACGTATTTAAGTAACAATACAACTGCTAATTTCACTCATCATCTGTAATACTTAAACAAAACCTAGCGTAGATTATACTTTGGGGTTATGTTTACAACTTCAATTAATATAAGCCTTGCGAAGTTAATTTTTTTTAACGATTTAAATAACTAATGTAGCCTACAATACGTTATATGATTTGCTTTAGGTTATAACATGAATATAAATACAACCTTTCATTATCAACATATTCATTTATACAAGTTTAAAGAAGATATACCCATTCGTTTAACTTCGGAAACATTCGTACGTCTTCGTATTATACATAAATATATTCCATTATTAATTTCTTCATTATAATTTTAATAACTTCTAATTCATTTGATCTATCAATATAAAGCTAGAAAGCAATTAAACGAAAATATTTGTATCTTTATTTGGATATATAAAAGGAATACAAATAAAAAAAATTAACGAGTATGCCTACAGTTTTATAATCCTTATAATAATTGTACACATTTACCGATTTAAAAATCCCCGTTACCATAGGTAGGCCTAGATAAAGTCTGTTGTTTTTTAATTACATATTTCTGATGTGTATCTAATTAATCTGCCTGTGATTTTTCACGGGAGCTTACTAGTATTAATCAATAGTCGGAATGGCGATAAAAAATATGTATGACTCACAATGTTATCTACAAACACACACAATCATCTGACAACTACAGTAACGCTGTTAGAGTTGTGTTGTGCGCATGCTTCACTAAAACATCCGACCACATGACCACAAAATGACATTAAATAGCGATATTGCATTAAATTTAGGGATAACTAAATGTAGGTTGCGCTGGGTTTGGTTAAGGTTAACCCTACTGTATCCACAGACCTCAAACTTTACAGTCGACCTAGTATCGTTTAGTAATTACTTGTTCTCACTTCGAAACCATAATTTGTAGATAATTCGTTAGATCCATTTTCGCCTTTACGGAATATTCACTAGCAAATTTCCATAGGAAAGATGAGCTATTGCAGTGATTCTTAAGGTGAGACCTATGTCGGGAGTTGTCAGTGAGCACTGATCATGGTCCCCAGAGTTTTAGGGTGTCATTAAAGTGTTACATACCAGGTGTTCCAAAAGTATGAAACTAATTTCGTAAATTTTAGACAACGGGAAGTAGGAAGATGCAAATTTGGGAATGTCTTTGGATGGTTAGTAACTAGTTTTACAAACTTTCAACACCAGCTCCTCTTCAAAAAATTACAGTTATGTTATCAACGTAGTGAATGTTCCAATTAAACAAAACAAGTTAGTTTCCTCCTTGGAGATAGGAGGTTTTCGTTGAACGATTGTGAAAGTGGGAACTATTAATCGAAAGACATTTCAAAGTCAAAATACATAGCAATATTGAATTCACTCATGAAGTGCAGGTTGACAAAACTTTAAGTTACCTTGATTTGTCCATTTTTAACCTCAACAGTTCGCACAAATTTAACATTTACAGAAAGCCAACGCAAACCAATGCAACCATTCACAATAGTTCGAATCATACGTTCTCACACAAAATGGCTGCGTTTCACCAAATTATACGGAGACTTCGAACCGTCCCCTTGACTGTTCATGACTTTAATAACGAGCTCAACACCATTAGCTGCAAAAAACGGATGCCACCATAACATGGTAGACAGAATTATACGCAAACAATCCAAGACCAAACACACCAAACCTGATAAAAAATATGTCTCCATGGAACAAACATAACTATTCTATAGCGTACAAAAATGTTAACAACTTGGAATCTATTTTACTTAATTCGCACAAGACCGATGACACCTATAAAAGCAACGGTGTGTATAAACTTAATTGTGGCGAATGTGACATGTTTTACTTCGGTCAAACGGGAAGAACGTTCAAAGATAGGTACAGAGAACATTTACCTAAACGTCCACGTACGCTGAACACTTGATTGACTCAAATCATTTGACCAATGGTATAAGTATAAACATGGAGATTCTAAGAAAAACAAATGGAACATTTCCCCATTTACAAAGCCATAAAAACACAACCACATGACGTACTTAATGATCAACTACAGTTTAAGTCCAATAAATTTAATAAATTTAAGTCCAGTTTAAATTGTATTAAATTTAAATACACCGGCAAGTTATGCAACCAATCCTACAGTGTAATGATAGGCTATCTGTTTCTTTCCAGTTACGACCCGCAAGTCTTGTATGGAAAGCTATGTCCCATTTTAATTATTTATAGACCCTTTAGTGGTGTATATTACGTGTTTATACTTTATGTGTTGTGTAGTGTTTTGTGTCGTGTGATCATCGTCTGAAATGTTCGTCTTCAATAATGTCAGAGGTATGTGTTGAAACTATTGAAACTATGAAGGTTGGTAAATTAATGAAAACATATTACAATATTGGTCCAGGAAGTAGGAGTCACAGTCATGAATAATTTAAAAGTCCATTTTCTACTTCTTTTGAGGCAAGATCACTTTCTATTTTAAACTGTTAAAACAATGCGGGATTGATCTGGTATTTTTGAAAAAAAAAGGGTTTTCGCTCGCCATTTTGGATAGGGTTGTCTTACCTTACTTTGCTTGGTATCAACACGTTTGTGATGTAATGATAACAACAATAATGCGTCACAAGTCGTATGTTTACATTTTGAGTTGCCACCCACAGGAGGGGGAGGGGTGGGTTGAGTGGTCTTGGATATTTTTCAAAGTCGTTACCAATCATCCAAAGACATTCCCAAACTTGCATTTAACTACTTACCGTTCAATTATATTTTCATAATTTTTTAACACCTTTTATATAATTATATGTGTGTGTTTGTGTTCACACTCTAACGGAAGCATTTTACGTCCGATTTGATCGCTGGCACCGAATTCTAAAAAACAAATATAGGCGATTGTTTTGCAAATTTATTTTTGTACACTACCTTATAGCCTGTCTAGTTCCCCCTGAAATCAAAACGTAAACTACCATAAAAGCACCCGGTTCAAATCCACGTAGGGGGTGTTACCATGGTGCTCTGATTTGAGACCAATAGCCGGGATGCAAACTCGAGGACGAAATCCGCTGCGAGCAAAGCGATGTAGTCTATAATCCGAGGCCGCAAGGTTGAGGTGAGCGGAAAGAAGCGGTGCGCGAGACGGGGCGTGAAACTGGAGTGTAAACAAATTCTACTAATATATTTCGTACACGAAGGCAGCTATTCATCGCCTTCGTGAGTAGACAAATTTCCCAAATAGTTAGTTGAAACCCTAAATCATATACACGTAATTTTAGGAAATTCGATCAACTCACATCAGCTGTTGAGCTTCGCTATCGAGTTATTTGTTAAGGAGTAATCGCTGGCTGTTGTCGATAGAAACTGCGTAGTACTTTTAAAACGGTAATGGAAGCCAAAGTATTTTTTAACTGGATAAGAAAATATTTCAACAAAGAAAATTATTGGCTCACCTGCAGACTGAAAGTTTTAATTTTAAAAATAAATCATTGTAGTTAGTCTAGCAGTAACCGTTGGCGAATTAATTGTCCAAAGATATTGGAGCATTGTGTTTTATACAGGTTAAAGTAGTCATGGATTGAATTGTCTGGGATAACTCCTCTTGGAACTCTACGGTAATTGGATAATACCACGGATTTCTGGAGCATAAAAAAGCGAAGCCGCACTTGCTTGACCTCAACCGTTTCAACAGAATCATCTAATACATATAAATAAAATTGAAGTATATGTTTGTGATTTCAGAATAAATAATTTTTCTAAGCTCATATGGTTATTCAAACGTTACCAACACCTAAACATGCAATTTTAATTTGTTTGTCTGTCTGTTTGTCCGAGCTAATCTCCGGAATGGCTGAACCAATTTTGACGAATCTTTCATTTGCATGTAGAAGACTTTTCAGAGACTAATCTACGCTACTTTTTGTTATTATTTATGGTTCCTATTTAAAAATTATGGACAAAATTAGGGTTTTGCGAATGGACGTGCTACGCGACCATTATAAATAAAACAACTGATTTCGATCAAAAGCCTAACACTTTGACAAGATCGTTTTGTTTTCATTTACTGTATACGCTGGTTTAACCGTTAAATATATATCAAAACAGTATGCAATAGTGAAAAATATACTCATGGATGTTTTAAATACGCCTCAAAACCTGATGTAATTTGTATGTTCGTTCGGAAGTTATGAGTAACAAACTGGCAGAAAACGGGATTTCATCGTTTATTGGTGTATAGCTAATAATTTACGTAGGCCTTAAATGGATACATAGATCGATTTGGGCGAAACCGACTGTGCGTTTTCAGGTTATGGAACTCGGATCTCAAATATTTTTTTTAATTGCGTGTAATGGTAAGGAACTATATTTACCCGATAGTCCTTTTATTTATTTAATCACAACGGCGAACGAAGCCGTTGGTACCACCTAGTTTATTGTAAAATAAAAAATAAAGATACGACGCTACTTCGTAAATAAAATTAAAAATGTAGGAATATTAAAAAGCGAAAGCGTTAAGCGAATGCTCAGCAGTAACACCATAATACAAACCATTATAGCAATGAGAGCAATGCAGCTTCTGTCCTCTGTTCTGGCTCTAACATATAACAAAGCTCTAACTGTTATTGCTACTGAACAGCCACACAATCACAATCACAAGCGAGAATACACCACTTTTTCAGCTAGCACAAATCAGGCAGTCGCATCATAACGGGTCTAGTGCCTGCGGAGTTTTTTGGACAATAACGAACAAATAAACAACAACTAACAAGACAGCAATTAAGAGTCACAACTAATAACGTTTTGTAAGAAAATAGAGTAGCAGGTACAATCTGTTACTCCAGAGTAGCAGTTGTGTTATTGACGTAACATATCTACTACTCGTACGACGGTGAACAATACTCTGTCATTACTTGGCGGCTGTTTGTGAAATAGTTCTGGAAACTCTACAGCAGTTCACATCAAACTAGGACCCCTGGAACGACCCACTTGACGTAACATCTCTACAGTGGAGTGGTCTGCGTAAATACTGGAAGTAGACTGCGCAAGCGCCTTATCGTGATACAAGAATTCCGGAGTTTAGTAAATACTTTTAAATTTCTTTTTTTTTGGCCGTATACATTTTGTATTTTACTTTTATGTGCTTTTAATCTATATCCACTGCATCCCTTACGTCTTTTTTATACACACAGAGTGTATTTTGAGTGCACGATAATGTTTGAAAATAAAAGAGCCCGATCGAAGATTAACTGTGCGCGTAGTTTTAAGGCTTAAATGATTATGATTGGTCAAACGGTGTACTGGATGTAGGAGAATTATCGAGGGCGAGCTGGATGGACAGCTGAGAGCTTTATCGTGTACAGTGTATGGCATTACGAAACACTTGAATAACGTTTGTACAAGAAGAATTACTTGAAATTCAAGTAGTGCATCCTCCAAACCGGGTTAGATTGGGCTTGCAACATTTTATCCAAATCAGTCCAACAGTTTCGGAGGAAATGAATTTACAAAATTCTGACGACAGCCGGGGAAGAATAGGGCTTATTGGAAAGAAACTAGTGCTACTATCAGTGGATTAATATTTTATTTCAGACACTATAAAGTTTGCTGCTTGTTTAATAGATATACATCTGCAGGGAGTTCATCAATGTATGGTCGTATTTTCTGGTTTGCATCATAATCGTCGAATGACGTACCATCTGCTGGGTGTTTTTTAAACGCACCAACCAACATCTGTTTATACCAATGTTGTTTTCTTTTAGCCAATTTCTTCATGATACGTTGCCTTTCTTTAGCTAAATCAACAAGAATCAAATAATTTAAAACATTGTACAACTGTCTTATATGAACTGTATACATACTGTTTCTAACGTTGCTCCCGGCTCCAGATAACATTTTCCAAATAATCTGGGGTCGGGAAGAGCTTTAGGATCTCAGGTCAACAATTTAAAAAACAGACAAGCCATACAACTAATATTAATTTTAAAGGCGTCAGGGACTGTTGTAATGTAAAGTATGCATTGATTTTTGATTTTACAGAGAAGGATTGAATTATTTAGTCAGTCGTTACTTTTTCTCCAGATGGAGTTTATTTAAAATTGACCGGTCAAAGTTATCGAAATATGTACTAGAATTAATTTAAGTACAGTGCGAAAACATGGAATTCGTGAATTTCCAAATATTTAACGTTTCTGTTCAATGACAAATTAAATACTGAAGCTATTTTTTTGAAGCCTATATAATTGCAAAGATTTTTGCACATTTGTTGATATTAAATAAATGACACTTGAATTGACAGTCAAGACAAGCCATTCAGTTGTCTGTACACATGTCTTGGTGAATTTGTGAACGAACGGCTTAATTAATGTCTGAGCAATTGTTTTGATAAATGTCCTGATGCATGCCTCTCATAATAACTAGATAAATAGGCTACAAGTCTGAATGAATGTGTAGACAAATGACTTGACGAATGTCTGAGTGAATGGATAAACAAATTTCTAGATGACGTCTTTATGAATGCCTGAGAAATTGTATAGTTAAGTTTATATTAATTTTCTTGATTATGTCTTTATGAATGTCTGAGTAAACGTCTAGTTAAATTTATGTTTAAATGTCTTGATGAAAGTAGGAGTAAATGTCTAGTTAAATTTATGTATAAATGTCTTCATGATGTCTTTATAATTTTCTGTGTAAATGTCTTGATACATTTATGTTTAAATGTATTGATGATGTCTTTATTAATGTCTGAGTAAATTTCTAGTTAAAGTTATATTAATTTTCTTGATGATATCTTTATAATTGTTTGAGTAAATGTTTCGATTCATATATGTTTAAATGTCTCGATGAATGTATGAGTAAATGTGTAGTTAAATTTGTTTAAATATCTTCATGATGTCGTTATAAATGTCTGAGTAAATGTCTTGTTACATTTATGTTTAAATGTCTTGATGACGTCTTTATGAATATCTGAGTAAATGTATAATTAAAGTTATATTAATTTTCTTGATGATGTCTTTGAATGTCTGGGTAAATATCTAGATACATTTATGTTTAAATGTCTTTATGAATTCTTTATGAAAGCCTGAGCAAATGTCTTGATACATTTTTGTTTAAAAGTCTTGATTTATTTATTAATGTTTTGATATAATGTCTTGACGATGTCTTTATGATTGTCTAACCAACTGTCATGATACATTTTTGTTTAAATGTTTTTATTTATTTATTAATGTCTAGATAAATTTATGTTTAAACGTCTTGATGTTGTCTTTATGAATGCATGTCAACTGTCTTGATACATTTTTATTGAAAAGTCTTGATGTCCTTATGGTTGCCTGATCAACTGTCTTAAAACATTTATGTTTAAATGTTTTGAAGTCTTTATTAATGTCTTAGAAAACGTGTAGTTAAATTTAAGTTTATATGTCTTGATGTCTTTATTAATGTCTGAACAAATATTATGTTAAATTTTATATTAATGGTCTTGATTTCTTTATTAATGTCTGAGTAAAAGTTTTGTTAAATTTGTGATTTAATGTCTTGATGTCAATGTCTAGGTTAATTTATGTTTATATGTATTGATGGCTTTATTAAGGTCTGAATAAATGTCTAGTTAAATTTTTGGTTATAAGTCATGATGAAGTCCTTATTATTGCTAGAAAAAATATCTAGATAAATTTATGTTTAAATAACTTGATTATGACTTTATTAATATCTGAGCCAATGTCTAGATATTATCATTAAATGTCTTGATGATGTCTTTATGAATGCCTGAGCAATAGTCTGGATAAATTTATGTTTAAATGTCTTGATGATGTTTTTATGAATGTCTGTGCAGCTGTCTAGTTAAATTTATGTTTAAATATCTTGATGATGTCTTTATGGAGGTCTGAGCAAATGTCTAGTTACATTTACATTAAATTGTTTATTAATGTCTGAGCAAATGTCTTGATTCTATGAAGCAATATAATACAATTTTATGTGGAATAGACCTGTTAACGGTTACATACAAATGAAGTTAATCACCTGTCATGTCAGTGAAATAATTCAGCTTCAACTTAATCACCTTCTTCTTCTTCATCTTGTTTTTCTTTTTGTTTACCATCTTTGAAACTTTGTTTTTGAAAATCTTAAAGTGTTTCTTGTACTTAGGGCCTTTCGTTGGTTTAGGCTGAAACTTCTTCACAAATTTTTTGTACAGTTTGTTATACTGAAACAAATAATTAATTATTATCAATACTTTATTCACTACACATAATCGATTCACTCAGACATACGAGTAAGTATATAAAGGATTTATATGTTCATGTATTCAAGCATTGCTCAAGAACGCATAACAAATTTCAATTAAACTTAATTCACATCAGCTGGAAAAAAATATCATGTGTGTTAGACATTGTATTGCAGGAGAAATATTGGTGGGACATACGAAGACAACTACATCGAATCAATAGGTTTTCCGTACGGAAACCAGCCGGTCTTTATAGTTTTTTGTCTGTTACGTTCAATCTCTATATACCGGATGTCCTTAAGTAAAGTTCCAAATTTCGGGAAATGTTTCTTGGGTCAAAATAAAGAGAAAATAAAGATTAAAACCTTTTCTAAAAACGTTACGTTCCCAGAACGAGTCCTCTATAGCCTCAAAAACTATTCGACTGAATTCCCTAAATTTCGCAGTTTATCCATATCATTCCAGGAGAGACGATAACATATATCAGCTCTTTAATCTTTAATTAGCATAAGATGTATTTAGTTTTATTGAAAATTAGCTGCTAGACCAGGAGTCGTTAAGCAATTGTTGACGGTTCACAAATTGACAGTAAAGGTTTAAACCAAGTTTTGCTAACACGTAATTGCACTCTAAATGGTTAATTAATGCATTAGATAAATTCACTCTTTACTTGTTAAAGTAGATTTGTTTAGGTAGCCTGGACGTCCTAATTTATGTTTTGTGTAACGTTAATAATTATTTTTGGATTGTAACTGTTGTTAAGAGGAGCCTGATGTGTGGCTATGTATTGAAGGGAGTAAAGTAGTGAGATATTATTTAGTAAATTGTAGCTTCAGTTGTAATTAAGATTTGGGAGAAATTTTATGAGTATATTTATATTTTTAAACTCATATTATGTTTCTGTAATTATTAATACCTAGTCTCTGGAGTAGCCTCACAAGGCGAGAGAAGCGTGCCCTAGTTGAGTGAGTATGGTGGAGCCAATAAGACAATAAGAAAGGTATATGTTTAATAGTTAGATATTATTTATTTCAAAATTAAAATCAAAGTCTAAAAGCTAATTAAAAATCTGATATGGTAAAGTCACATTAAAATTAAAAGTCTGACAATATACTTTCAAAATTTGGCCGTTTAAAATGTTTAGTGCCAAATGTCTCAAAATTAGCTAACATTAAAAATATCAAGGATCGAAAAAAATCATTTTTTAATGACAAATATTGTTTTTTTGTTATTTCTGAAACTTGAAAGATAACGAACGGAGTTATTGGCTAAAACTAAACATGTTGTATTTTGGTATTTGTCCATAATATCGAAAATTACTCCAGAACCAAATTATGAGAAAAATTATGTAATTAAAGTTCAAAATAAATTATTAAAAACTTGAAAAAAAGGCTGTTATTACACCAAAACAAAACAAAAGTATAAGTAAAAATTGTAAGGGTGAATCCACACTGCGTCGAACAAAACAGCCCGAGTTAGTTTGAAACTGACTGGATGTTTAACGCAAACCAAGGGGACGGAATTAGCACGGTAGTAGAGGAAACACGTTCACACTGGCACGGTCAAATGTTTTGTTTGCCTCAGTCGTACCCAGTCACACCTGATGTTGTTTGAAGAACCCCAGTTTGAACAAAACATTTTACTATTGAAGGGATATAAACATTCTTCTTCTATTCCAGCCTGTATTTAATAGTATTTTATATACATAGATTTTATTTGTTTTATAAGGCGAAACTATTGTTTAAAGTTAAATTTTAGTTTTTCAATTGTTGTTTATTATTAGTTTGCTTTTTATACAAATATTTACTATTTCCACACGTTTAATTTTATTATAATAAAGGTGTAGAATTAATTATAACATCATAGCTAAGAAGACAAACACAGCTAAATGTCTATTCATTGCAAATACATTCAATAAACATAAAATGTTGGTTCATCAGTCTAGGCCTAACCTAAAATCATTGTGTGTATGTTTAATTCATTTTACCTGTCTTAACGGCAACATACATACAATAAAATTTTAGGTTAGGCCTAGACTTAAAATTACTTTCTAGGCCGTAATTTTAGAAAGCCGTAGTACATTTTACGATTTCATTTAAATAATTCACAAGATATGTTGGTAATGAAAACTGTAATAGTAGGCTACTTGATAAATTACGTGATTTACTAATAACCGAAACGGCCGTCGTACTACGGCAGTAAAATAGAATATTGTAAGACAGTAGGTAACAGCATTAATTTATTACATCAATATTCGGAATATAATTATAAAACTTATCTTCATAATGTCGCAGGTTAAATAACAATGATTTAGTAGTATAATTATCATAACTTCTTTTGTTATACGGATGCACCCAAAACTCACCATCGGGCATAACGGTAATAATATACTATTTGATGTCATACATTTTTGACACTTTAAAATAAACGGTACCAGATAACTGCCACATACCCCTACTTTCTCCCAGTTGAAACTGTATACCTTCCCAAGAGTAGCATAGGAGGCGGTTATTTTGAATTGCAAAAGTAGGACATACCATGAAAAATATTAGATGCATGTAACACACATCCATATTGTATTATAATAATATTATTTTTAAAACTATTCGATCGATTTGGAACAAATTAGCAACATACATGTCAATTAGACCTATATAGATTCCCGAAATTTTTTTTGAAACATTTTGAAAAACAACTTTCTTTTTGGCAAAAAATCCCCAAAAATCTGTTATTATTATTATTATTATTACCTAAACGAGAATTTTTTGAAAGATGCTGTTTTTCGCATATTTTAGGGTACATTAAGGGTTACAAATAAGCCAAATTTTATTAAAATCGTTAGAGCCGTTTTTGAGAAATTTAGATTTTTTCGTTTTTGGGCCATTTTTGGGGGGTAAAACCCATTAAAAATCAAAAATTTGAAACAATGAGAAAAATGCCTGGAGATATTCAAGAACTACACCTACATACCAAATTTCATCAAAAATCGGACCGATGGTATGATCTCTAGCTCTGTACACATCCTAACAGACACACCGACACATGGACAGACATCACAAAAAAAAAAACTTTTTGGAAACACTTCAAGGAACACAAAAAAAAAATAATTACACTAAAAATATTTATAGTTTTAGGGATCACCAACACAGATAATTCCACTAAACATTTTTTTTTTGGTTCAGGGAGCACCAAAACTGATAATTTCACTACAAATTCAAATTTGGACGAAAACAATACTTTGTCCATAATATACTACGTATAGAGGGGAGAAAGAAAATGGAGTAGTAATATTCTACAAGCAAATGCCCGGTTACTTTGAATGAACTGTTAGTTTCAATGGTGGGTGGGGAATGTTTCAGCCAAACGAAAACATTTTGTTTCGGTTTGCTTCAATCAAATTGTTTGGCGCAGTGTGGTCTCTTCGAAAATTAGAACTGCCAACCTAGGAAATTAATAAATTTCTACCTATTTTAGAGTTTGAGACCTCGGATTATGGACTGCTTCGCTTCGCTCGCAGAGGACAAACTCGCTTCGGGTCAGAAGGTGCCCCACGTGGAGTTTATCTGGGTATTTGTATGGTATTTTACGATTGAAGTATTTTGGGGGACCAAACGATCTACATAAGGTCGTGTAAAAAACAAAATGTGCAGATAAAACACATTATTAGCCTAATTGATTATTTTTTTTTAGATAAAACACAAACAAATGTTCATTCTAGTTCGAAAAATCTCAAACATTTTTCTCGTGGTCAAAAGACGTGCTTCCCGTTGGACTTTTTAGGTAACGAAATTGTCCGAGCGACTTAGAATACCAACGTTTGTGCCAAATTTGGAATAAAACCGACGTAAAATACGGCTTTTAGAATGGGTGCACAAATACAAATAAAATGTTTAATAAAACCCCAAAACCTGTTCTGGAGGCTATGATCGGTGCTCATTGTCCACTCTTGAACTTAAGTCTCCCCATATTTTTTACTGAAGTAGCTCATCCTTCCTATGGGAATTTGCTAATAATAACAATAGTTACATTGCAATACATAAAATAATTACCTTATTTTTATTCCTTTTAAACTTGAAAGTGATGACCTTTCTCCCAAGGTGTGTTTTTTTCATACGACCCATAACGTTCGCACCGTGGACACCATATAAGGAACCGTTTATTTGTTTTCCAGAATGTAACGTATGATTATTATCAATATATTTTGGACGCATTCCTTTTGTTGTTTCGATGAACCATGGGTCATCTTCAAAATCTTCCCAATCATCGCATAGCGACAAAGACAAACTCAACATCAACACAATGTGAAGCTTTGTCAGCAGCATTTTCCTCAGCTAAAACATAAACACATTACAGGAATGTATATGTGTGTACTACATGCGCAGATGCGGTGCGCACCTATACAGGATGTCCCCGAACTCTCCGGTCCCTTTTTTTGTATTTGTTCCTGGGATCGAGACAAACATATTTTACAATATAAATATGGTTCTACGGTGCTTAATTTCGGGAAATCTTTGCATGGGTCAAAATAAAGAAAAATATGGCATACATATTTTTCCAAAAAGCTTCGTTTTCCATATATCCACCATTTTGTTTTACAAAATAATTTAAACCTAGAAAAAGGTTCGACAGATTGAGATCGAACTTGGCATGAAGTTTAACCTAAGAATGATATATCACAAGAAAAATAAACGATTATATCCAATCCTGCTTTTCAAAATGGCTGATAATTTCAAACTTGAATTAATTTAAATGTGTAATAATTGGTTTGTTCAACCTGGCACCCTATACAAACACAGAAAACACTACAATATGGTGGGTACTTATGCTTTTATTACAAACAAATAATGTAATGCATATTTTAAATTGTTCATCAAACCACTTTTAATGCTTACATACAAAAAACAAATTCATTGTAAATTTGTTACAGCATACGTACCCACCATAATTTTGTGTTTTATGTGTTTTTATAGGATGCTGGATTGAACAAACCAATTATTACTCATAACTTAACTATTTCCCTACATCCGATTGTTTTGAAAATTAATTACACCAGTCGATAGGGAATTGAAAGGGCTACAAAAAAGAAGTCTTGACATTTGTCGCTAAAATGTACGGTTTTTGGGTAATTCAGGTTTGAAACTTAAATTAACAGCCGCCATTTTGAAACGCAAGACTGGATATAATCAGTTTTTTAAATATATCATTGTTACGTACAACTTAATGTGAAGTTTGAAATCAATTGGTCAAACCGTTTTCTAGATATGAATTATTTTGTAAAAACGTACACAGACAGACGAAAACGTAAGCACCGTAGTATGTTTATATTGTGAAATATGTTTTTTCTCGATCACAGGAACAAATCCACAAAAGGGGAACAGAGAGTTCGGAGACACCCTGTAGATTTGAACTAAATCACACAACTGTTACTTTATCACTGTTTCCACAATGTCACAGTACGCTGTGAATAGTTGTGTTCTGTGATTTGTGATCAGCGTGGTACAGTGTGTTAAGAAAATATTGTCAGAAACTTCGCCAGGTTGTTCTATAGGTGAAAATAAAAAAGTTAAAAAAACATATGTCCGGAAATGCTTGGTTTTCGAACTATCCACCATTTTGTTTTATTTTTTACTAAAAACTTAATATATTTACCTCAAACTTTGTGCAAGTTATATATTTGTTTACGATTGGACAAAAAAACATTGGGTGGGCTTAGGACCACACGTTGGAAATGATGACTTCTATGACCGAGTTATATTTTTATCAGTAATAATATTAGAGGAGAATAAAGGTCAACAAATTACACAAGTCAATATATTGTCAAAAAATATTATATTATTTTGAAATTGCATAATTATAATATTATAATACAGTAATATTATTATAGTTATAATAAGTATGTGAAAAATAGTGATAATTATAATGTAAGCAGTATTTATTTAGTGACTAATGATTTTGAGTGAGGTATTAGTGTATGCACTCTACATAGAATTCTAAGAATAATTCAATATATGTAAGGGATTATTATTATTATAATAATTGTAATATAATAATTATAATATTATAATAACGTATTTGTATTTTATTATATACTATGTATTGTCTAGTCCCTTTCCACGCACTCACTTGTCTATATTATATAATACTTCCCTCTTCACGCTCTGACTTGTGTCTACGCAAAAAGTTTGCGTGACGCGAGATTTCAGAAACATAGTCGAGCGAAAGTGTCCAACTTGCCAATAGAAGTTATCACTTCAAAAACCGGAACGTTCGATTATATATTTTAAAAATGGCAGCCATTAAAAATAATTAATGAATAATATGATTTTTATAACCGCAAACTTTATCAAAAATAATTTGTGAAACAAAACGTCAACGCTTTAATAACAACCAAAACGGATTTTTTATTTTTTCCATTGCTCAAAAGTTAACCGAGTTATTGGCTAACAACTCAAAACATAATTTCTTACTGTACTATTATTGTTGTTTATGTATTGTTATAGACAATACCATTACTACTGGTTCCCTATACTAGAACAGTTGTGTTTAAAGATATACGGACAACGAGTCGAGGAAGAGTTCGGCTTTCATATATAAAAGGAGCTTTTTGTCAGTCCCGGACGGGGACAATTTAACATGGGCATGACAGGGGACGGTGATAAAATTTAGTTCAGTACTCTTTGAAAATTCCAAAGACCAACACTCATAATAACTTAGTGCTATAGGCGTAAGTAATTAAATAGTAATTTAGTGCTATAGGCATGTTTAAGTAATTAAACAGATTGTCTCTCAACCATTCTAAAAACCGCGCGCATTTGTCCTGCACAGATTTGCCCTGCAAAATCCAAAATATGATTGGTCGCACTATATGTACTAGATGTATTTCAAAAGTAGTGGTGCTACAAGTGTTCTGCAACAGTAGCAATCAGCATGCTGGAAGCGGAAGGTCGGAGGAGATTCCGGAACCTGCTGGGCTGTGCATGGCAGGCCTGTGCTGTGCTGTTCAAGTGCGCGCTACCTCTTCATGCAGCGTCCAACATATAGAAGGAGTGCGGCTCCCTTCATCGACTCTAGGCAAAGTTCGGCTCAGTATACGACAGTCACTAATCAAGTGAACTGAGATTCAACTGTGTCTCCTTCTGTTTGTTTTGTTGTCGTGATGGATGATCCAAAGCTTGTTTTATTAGTACAACAGTCACCGGCCTTGTTTAACCAAAGTAACGCCGATTACCACGACCAGCCGATGAAAGATGTGTTGCCACTCAGTTTGAAAGAAAGACAGATTTTCTACTTCTAGGTTAGGTTGTAGGGAAGCTTGGATTTTCTGTGAAAGTGGTGAGCAATGTTATTCTACAAATAGTTTATTATTACTCCTTATCTGATGCACTGGTATAAAAAAACTGATATTGACGTGACACGGAACTATTGCGGAAGTTATCGGAAAAGAATGTGCATATGTCAGTTCTTGGAAAGAGTCGCGTGAGGCACACCGATTGCATTTTCTACTGACACTCAATACCACAAGACTGTTTACTAAAAGCCAAGCAGTTGGAGGAAAATTCCCTGATGTCACTAATTTTTTTTTTAAATATAAAACAAATAATATTTGAAAGTAATAGTATTTATTGTAATTTAAATAAATAAAATACAAATAAACTGCTGTTGCTGGTTAGTGCTTGACAAGTGGGCGGAGGTCTGCTGGTTTCCTGATTGATGCAGGTTGGTGCAGGGCTGTGCTGTGCATGATCAATGCGCACGATGCTTTATTCAGCAGGTCAAAACTAGCAAATAATAAAATATAACTTGTGTCCTATCTTGCTTAGTTTAGAAGTTGTTTGTCTGTATGTGTGGTTTTGAAAAAAACCGTTATTATCTATTGAACGGTTTGATAAATTCATGAAACTTTATCACATCGGTTTACACAAAATAACAACATTTAATTTTGCTGCAGTTATCCATTTCAATATGACGGCGATTCAAAGTTTTCAACGTTGAATACCTGAAAAACTAAATATTTTACGAAACAATTTTAGATACAAAATATTTAGACAATTTAAAGACAAATGAACTTTTTATCATTGATTCAAGGACAACTGAGAAAATGCAATACAAATTATTTTCAAAAATAAACGTAGGCTACAGACGCACAACTTCTAGACTAAGCAAGATATCGCACATGTTAGATACAGTTTGGTAGAATGGTTGTGAGGCACCCTGTATAAAATGATAATTTCAATGATTTGGATTGGTCACTTAACAGGTTTCTTGGATTATTTTTTATATAAAGCTCTTTAAAATTACTCTTATTACTTCACATTCTATATTTCAATCTTGTAGTCTATATTTCATATAATATAGTGCATATCTAGTACAATATATATATAGTGCATATATATAGCACCATATCTATTGCACATATATGTCTTCAAACTGGAAACTATAGAGACTGTAAGTAAATGATATTATTTTTAGGGTTATTCTGTTTTAAAAACAACCTAATTGATGACAGTATTGAAATTAATAACAAGATGAAAAGAAGGAACACTTTTTCGAGACTTCGGCCAGTGTTTTTTTTTTTTAATAACCGTCAAAATCAGGTTTCCCTTACCCGAAAACTTATAAAACGATACCCCTACTCTGTATTTTTAAAATATTGACCCAAAAACGTTATCCCGACCCCCTACGACTCTTTAACTGTCAAAATCGGGTTTTCCATACCCAAAAACGTATAAAAAAATACCCCAGTCTGTATAATCAAAATATTGACTCCAAAAACGTGATCCCGACTCGCTACGACTTTTTAACTGTCAAAATCGGGGTTTCCGTACCCAAAAACATATACAACGATACCCCACACTTAAATTTTAAAATTTTGACTCCATATTTTCAAAATGTTGACCCAAAAGATGTGACCCCGACACGCTACGACTTTTTAACTCTCAAAATCGGGTTTCCCGTACCCAAAAGCATATTAAACGTTTCCACAACTGTATTTTTAAAATGTTGACCCAAAAACGTGACCCCGAAGCGATACGACTCACGCTAGGAAGCTCAAAAGCTTTTCAATTCTCCGCAATAAAATTACGAAGATTTTGGCACCACCATATAATAATAGTTGTCTACTATGTCTGTGAGTGCATATACCGTGTTAATAGTCAGACAGACACATAACAAATTATCGCATGATTTGAACACTTCGGCATTTTGAGTCGAAGTAATAATTTACCTTATGAATAAGGTTTTATATTAAATGACTTAATGTTTAGTCTTAAATCATAAAATTTTTAGGGAATTGGACACTAATTGAAACTGGTAGAGACTTGGTACAAGGATTGCAAATATTCAAGTTGTCAATTATAAACTGTCCAGACTCTGTTTGCCTTTACGAAATATTTTTGTGGTTGACCTTAGTTGGAGTGTACCCGGATTCTCTCTCCTGTAATCGCGTTTCAGAGATTGAATATAGAAAGGGTACAATTAATTAAATTTTGTAATTGTGTCTTAAGTAAGTCTGTATTAACTCCATTAAGTTATGATACTGAATAATTACTGATCGACAAGGTACAATCGACTTATTTAACTTAGTGAAGTAGATTTGCTTGATTTTGGTTTTTTACTAAACAAATCATATAAACTTACAGTTAAATTTTTCTTCTGTTTTTTCCTCTCAAAGGTTACCTACTTAATTACTTCTAAAAGGTTGCACTTATAAATATAACAAAGTAAATTTGCATTTCAAAGCAAAATCAATTATTCGACGTAATAATAGCTCCACCCATTCATCTTTAGACTCTTCCGTTCCAGTCTATATAAGTTTCTTTAAAAGACAATCGAATTGAATGCACAGTTTTATTACGCATTAGTTCTGCATTAGTTATGCACCATGCAGAACTAAATATTCGAGGCAACGATAAGGTTGTAGAGGGAAATATAACACAATTTTTTACTTTGGAATTTTGGACTAGTTATTTATTTACTTCATTTGCCTCATTCGCGGCATACACAGGTCAGCAAAGCTGCAGTATACATATGAGTTGTCCTACACTTAGACTACATATACGCAAATACTTTAATAAGTGCAATAGTTTAAATTAGTTTGAACAATAAATATACAATTATAAAAAAAACATATATATAAAAGATATGACATGATTATGGTTAGTGGTATAGCCTCAAGGACTACTTGTCAAGTACCCTC
>JAGFPH010011202.1:8443-19308 GCA_018207615.1 Philaenus spumarius
TACTCTTATTTTAATGTTTAAAAACCCTGAAACTCACATATATTACACATTTCCCAAACAGTAGACGATTATCACGACAAGCCATTCATAACTTACATAAAACGTTTGAAATGACTGGGTCTGTAGCGGATCTTCCATGTTCAGGTAGGCCTAAATCTGTTACAACAGAAGAAAATGTCATGACTGTAGTGCAAAGTTTAGTCCAATCGCCTTCAAAATGATGATTGTGACAGGCGAATGGAATTTTGTGAGTGATACGTAATAAGACAAGAAGCTGACAATACATTTTATAAATCCATTTTGTGGAGCGATGAGGTAACATTCAAACTTAATGGTAGAGTGAACAGACATAATTGAAAACTTCTGAAAACCCACATTTAGTATGCAGACTGAATTAAATGCCCCTGGAGTATGTGTGTGGGCTGGAATCTTTGCTGGTGGACTAATTGGACCATTCTTTTTTGAACAAACGGTGAATGCTGTTAATTACCATGATATGTTACATGAGGTAGTAGTTGAATTGGAAAACAGTCATGCATTTGAACAACTACAACCTATTCGTGAAAAATTTATTTGGCAGCAAGATGGTGCACCTCCTCATTACGAGAACAATGTGAGAGATTTCTTGAATGAGACTTTTACAGAATGGATAGGAAGACAAGGTACAACTGAATGGCCTGCGCGTTCACCCGATATCACCCCAATGGACTTTTCAATTTGGGGAATTGTAAAAGACAAAGTTTATTCAGAGAAACCAAGGGATCTGCAACATTTAAGAGAACATATTGAATCTGTATTTGATGAATTATCTACCAAAGGCATCACTGACACTATATGCACTTCTGTGCTTAAAAGATGTTATATATGTGTATAGAAAATAATGGAGAACACTTTGAACATTTACTTTAGGTATGTGTTTGTTATTGGGTAGGACAATTCAATATTTTAATTGTAAACATTTATACTTAACTTTCATACTTTATAATAAATTAATACTTACTATCGCAATGCATTTTTGTCAAGTGACTTATGGCCCACCTGTATAACTTGTTAAATACTATCTATTGTTCATCAATCTCATCCCCATCGTCTGAATAATAATCCAAAAATATCAGTGGTAAATCAAGCTGTTTGTAGCTGGCTGAGAACAATTTCACATGGTCTATACTTTCAGTATGTTTGAATCGCTAAGTCCAACGTTAAAATCCGCAATTGTCGGTAGCCTTCAACCAATTAAATTTCAACAGTTAGAAACTATCTTTATTACTAATCCTATGAAAAGTAGTACTATATAAACTTAAATTGACATTCAGAAATTTTGGTGTTCCTTTCAAATTGAAGTATCAGTTTGTTTATTTTTCAGTGATTTTCCAATGTCCAGTGGGGAACTCAATATATCCTCCAGTTCTAAGCTTCAAGTTCAGAGAAATGAGATTGAGCATTGATCCTTTACTTTACGAATGGCTCCTTTATACACCAACTCTCTCGTCAATGCCTTTGTCTAAACCACATATATTTAAATCATGGACTTCTGTAGAGTGAGTATCAAGTTTATTTTTAATTTTCTAAAACTTAATAACTTTCAATAATAATTATCTGAGAATTGAGAATATAGTTTACTTTTTGATTTGATAACTTTTTTAAAAAAATATGAGCTTTTATACTTTCATACTGAAAACAATGCAGAATTTGTGAAAAAATATTTTCTATTAAGTTCTTTTTCCAGTTTATCCATAAGTTTTAACATGAGCCTTTCTAATGCTTAAAGTTTCTTTATTACTTGTAACACTTACAGCCATGTAACAGGAATATTATGTGATGACACAAAACAATAAATACCCATAATGACTAAAAACATAGAGGTGTGGTCTGATAAAAGTAAGAGATGCAATATATAATGGTAAACATTTATAATTCTTATATACATGTATAAATTCTTTTATGACGCAAGATAATTAAAGTAGAGTCATTTAAATAAGTATAAAGTAAAGAATAGGCAGACTATTAATAACAAAGATAAAAAGCAGACTTAAAAAATATCAATCAATAAAAGTGTATAACGTATATAAACTATATAAAGTTCCTGATAGCTAAAAACAGTGGTGCAATTAAAACGAACGATTAAAAAGACAAATAAATGATCACATAATGAACGATTTAAATAATTAGAAACAGTAAAGTTAAAAAAGAAAACCATATGTAAAAAAGCATATTATAGTATCAGCGTATATGTCAGTGCACAGAGTGAACATGAACTTGATTATAATGTTCATGAGGCTTGAATTGATGCAGAAGGCCTTGTACTGCATCCTTGGATTTCAATAAAGTATAGCGTAGACGTCACACGTATGGTAAAATGTGAGAAGAGTGTTTTCCAATAAAAAATGTAGTTTTTTGCGAGATTGGAGTAACAAATGTTACATAAAAGTGAAATAGGAGTGTTCCAGCGTTGATGTAAGCTTCGGCAGCAAAAAAGCCGAAATTGATGGTGTTTCTTCGACGAAAAGTGAACTTATAAAAATTTGACCATGTGCTTAGCTACGTGCGCATTATAAAAGAAGCATGTTCAAGATATTAGTGAAATCAAAGTGAAATCCTAGGTAAAAACGTTAAAGTGAACGATTCCGTAAGTAGTAATGGCCATAAGATTTAATTATTTCAGTCTGCAATTTTAAAATTTAAACTTTTTTAACAAGTAACTTCATTTTTATTCAATTGCGTCACACTTTGTAAGATAGGCTTAGTAATATCTTGTATAAATCTTCGACAATTTAACTTGTTTGCTTTATGATGATAATGTATTTGTTTGTAAATAATTATTTCTCTGTGATGTGTGAGTAAAAGGTTAGTTGTTCCGCCACGATGTCTTAAGTTCTTTCAATCAACCATGCACATCCACTAGCAAGTACTTTACAGCCAAGAACCAAGACCTAAGAAATTAAAGTTAATGTAGTATAATATTAAAGGTAATTACAAATATATAAATGCTAAGAGAGCATGCAAATAGGTTATATGTGGATTATTAAAATTTTTTTATAAGAGTCAAGTGGAGGTGATTTTTAAGGTTTTTTAAATGAGTTTTTAAGGTGTAAGGTGGAGTTGTACGTTGATGTTAAGGTGGAGTTCTACGCTGAAGTTAAGGTGAGACATGTGATGTATAATTTTTTTATTATGGAGGTTGAAGAGTAAGGAGTGTTTTTGATGATAATTAAGTTATATTATTAGCTACGATTTCTTTTTAAAGGTGAATGTATATATGAAGTAAAGGTAAGGAGAACAATAATCCACATATAACGTTTTATTAGTTTGAATATTTTTTTTTATCTTTGCAAGTTTTTCGAAAACCCATTTTTTTTTAACAGTTTATCTAGTATATTTTTTATTTTAGTAACGCTTATCGTTACAAAATGGCGCCCTTAAACGCGGGGCTGTTAAACGAAAACGAAATGGATGTCATGGTGACTTTGGAGGTTTTTTGGGATGTTGTGGCGGACAACTTATAACTTCAAATTGTTGAATACAGTTTTGAAATATGGCAAACAAGGTAGAAGCACTTATGTGTTTCATGAAACAAATGAATGAACAAATAAATAGAAATTATGACAGTTTAAACTGCAATTTAAGCAGTAAAATTGAAAACTTAAGTGCTAAGTCAGAAGAGTTAAGTCTCAAAATAGAGAAAAGTAACGTAGAGAATAAAGCAAATAATAATGATTTGAGTAATAAGATTGAAGGTTTAAATACAAAACTAGACAATCTCCAAACAGAGATGGAGGCTATGAGTAAAGAATGTAGAGATTTAAAAACAGAGAGTGATTTAAAATTTAGTAAGATTCTTGAGAGTTTAAATAGGCCTACAAAGTTAGAACTAATTAATAACGAAGTAAATATAAAGAGCAGAGTTTTTGAAAACAAATTTTTAGAAGAGAATAAAGATGTGACCAGTAAAGTAAATTCAGTAGAGAACAAATCTAAAGTTGATAAGTTTGATAAGCCTATTGTAACTGAGTATATGATTGAAACAATTAATGTAAATGATGTAGGCCTAGTTATGGAAGAATTATGCAACGATTATGTTTTAAGAAATGATATTGTAGAGAATAAAATTGTAGAATTTGAAATTGGAAAAGTGAATGAAGATATTAATTGTAATGAAGGTTTTAAAATGATTAAGAATATAAATGGAAATATGAGTTTTGATTTGAATCAAGTAAATGAGAATAGGCTTATCAATGTTTTAAGTAATAAATCTTGGAAAATAAATTTTAGTCAAGGTTATGGTTTTGTAAGTAAACATTTTATAATGATAAAGAAGACTTTAAAAGTAAACAAAAGACAAAAAATGAAATATAGGAGCAAAATTTATAGACTAAACAGTGACAGGAGAGAAAAAATAATACGAATAATAAAACATAGGCTAGGCCTACTTGTATTAAAGAGGCCTACAAGAAAAATAAAAAAGCTACTTACTTGATTGGCGTTTTTATTCTCTGTGTACCTAGTTTTTTGTTTTTTGTTCGTTGTTTTAAATAATTTATAAAAAATATAATATTGAAATATATAATAACTTGTAGTGCGAATGGGGCGAGTATGAAAATTTCAACTGGGAGTGGCAAACTAAAAAACTTAGATTTGTTTTCACTAATTTTAAATTCATTTTAATAAAATGTTGTGGGGGGTTGTACATTGAGTACAGACAATGCATAGCAATGCTATGACCTTCAACAACATGTTTGGGAGTTTAATGGGGGTTGATTAAGGAATGGATGATGGGAGATATGTATGAGGGAAATGAAGTGATAACTTAAATATTTTTCAAATTTCAATTTTATATTTATATTGATTTTTGTAAATAGTTTGAGATACTTAATTTTTTTTTCTCCATTTCTTGTCTGGTTGTTGCACTCTGATGAAATGATCCATATACGTTGTTTGAGAGGGGGTCATTGCCATTTTGAAAGGTGTTCAATCACAATTTGTTATGCAGGTGAAGTGTCATAAATTTGTATGAGTGTATGTAAATGTAAATGTAAATTTTAAAATATTTGTAATGAATTTGATTTGTGGTGTGAATGGTTATTTAAAATGTGTCAATTAAGGATGATTGAGTAAAGAATTGCCACAAGTTAAAAATAAACGAATTTTATTTGTTGCCATAGTGATTAATGATGTGTAATTTTTGATTAACGAGTGAATTTTGATTTGTAAATGATGTATAATTTTTGATTTGTGAATAATTTGAACATAACAATGTTGAGTGTTGAACAATGAAAACTCTAATACTTAAATAATTTCAATGGTGTATAATTTTTGATTGACAATCTTGATGATGAATAATGATGTGTAATTTTGATTTTTCAGTAATATTTGATTGTGGAACTTGATTTTGATGTGTAATTAATTCTTGAATATTATTTGATTATGATATTTGATTGTGACATTTGATTTTGATGTTTAATTGTTTTGAATTGGCAATCATGATTTTTTGATGATTTGAATTTTGTTTGATTTTTGGTGGCAACTAATATTTGATTTAAATATAAATTTTGGCAAACAATTTTTTGAATAAGAACTATGATTTGGATTTTAACTGTTAATAATAAATACATATAACTTGTAAATTTAAAATTTTTAATAATGTGAAGACCAGATTTCTTTGAAATTTAAAAAAAAAATAATTTCTTCTTTTTGAAAATTTTTTTTGTTACATGGACTGTGGTGCTTTTGGTGTTCATGAAAGTAAATTCTATGAATTTCTTTCGTGAACAGGGGTATCTGTAAAACTTACTGTCGTATCTGTAACACTTACAGCCATGTAACAGGAATATTATGTGATGACACAAAATAATAAATACCCATAATGACTAAAAACAAATAGGTGTGGTCTGATAAAAGTAAAAGACGCAATATATAATAATAAACATTTATAATTCTTAAATACATGTATTAATTCTTTTATGATGCAAGATAATTAAGGTAGAGTCATTTAAATAAGTATAAAGTAAAGAATAGGCAGACTATTAATAACAAAGATAAAAAGCAGACTTAAAAAATATCAATCAATAAAAGTGTATAACGTATATAAACTATATAAAGTTCCTGATAGCTAAAAACAGTGGTGCAGTTAAAACGAACAATTAAAAAGACAAATAAATGATCACATAATGAACGATTTAAATAATTAGAAACAGTAAAGTTAAAAAAGAAAACCATATGTAAAAAAGCATATTATAGTATCAGCGTATATGTCAGTGCACAGAGTGAACATGAACTTGATTATAATGTTCATGAGGCTTGAATTGATGCAGAAGGCCTTGTACTGCATCCTTGGATTTCAATAAAGTATAGCGTAGACGTCACACGTATGGTAAAATGTGAGAAGAGTGTTTTCCAATAAAAAATGCAGTTTTTTGCGAGATTGGAGTAACAAATGTTACATAAAAGTGAAATAGGAGTGTTCCAGCGTTGATGTAAGCTTCGGCAGCAAAAAAGCCGAAATTGATGGTGTTTCTTCGACGAAAAGTGAACTTATAAAAATTTGACCATGTGCTTAGCTAAGTGCGCATTATAAAAGAAGCGTGTTCAAGATATTAGTGAAATCAAAGTGAAATCCTAAGTAAAAACGTTAAAGTGAACGATTCCGTAAGTAGTAATGGCCATAAGATTTAATTATTTCAGTCTGCAATTTTAAAATTTAAACTTTTTTAACAAGTAACTTCATTTTTATTCAATTGCGTCACACTTTGTAAGATAGGCTTAGTAATATCTTGTATAAATCTTCGACAATTTAACTTGTTTGCTTTATGATGATAATGTATTTGTTTGTAAATAATTATTTCTCTGTGATGTGTGAGTAAAAGGTTAGTTGTTCCGCCACGATGTCTTAAGTTCTTTCAATCAACCATGCACATCCACTAGCAAGTACTTCACAGCCAAGAACCAAGACCTAAGAAATTAAAGTTAATGTAGTATAATATTAAAGGTAATTACAAATATATAAATGCTAAGAGAGCATGCAAATAGGTTATATGTGGATTATTAAAATTTTTTTATAAGAGTCAAGTGGAGGTGATTTTTAAGGTTTTTTAAATGAGGTTTTAAGATGTAAGGTGGAGTTGTAAGTTGATGTTAAGGTGGAGTTCTACGCTGAAGTTAAGGCGAGGCATGTGATGTATAATTTTTTTATTATGGAGGTTGAAGAGTAAGGAGTGTTTTTGATGATAATTAAGTTATATTATGAGCTACGATTTCTTTTTAAAGGTGAATATATATATGAAGTAAAGGTAAGGAGAACAATAATCCACATATAACGTTTTATTAGTTTGAATATTTTTTTTTATCTTTGCAAGTTTTTCGAAAACCCATTTTTTTTTAAGAGTTTATCTAGTACATTTTTTATTTTTGTAACGCTTATCGTTACAAGCTAAGAAAGGCGGATAAGCAAGAAGACAAATGTTTCAAGCATCTTAGCAGAAATAAGAATAACAAATGCAGTGAATATTTTATTTTAATTGAAATAGGATTTTCACTTTTATTGTAAAAGTTTAAATAATAAAAATGTATTCATTTACTGAAGAATATATGTTTAAATTATCTTCTATATCTATACTAATATTATAAAGAGGTAAAGTTTGTTTGTATGTAGGGGGTAATCTGTGGCACTACTGAACCGATTGAAAAAATAGTTTTACTAATAAAAAGCTACACTATCCTTAAGTAACATAGGCTATAATTCATTTCGATAAAAAACTTTTTTTATTTCAATATTTGTAAATTTAGTCGGATAACATTCTTAGGTTAGATCTAGAATGATAAACCAACACAATGTATTTACATTTATTACCATAGCAACAAATTGAATAAAATAACAGATAATATTGCGGTTTGTTCAAATATTTCCATTAACAGCTGATTTCAAAATTTGAAGCAATTATTTTTGTATTTCTAGCTTTTAGGTTAGGGTTTTAAAGTGTAGACCTGAGCCTTGCTGGTTCTTTAAACCATTATTAAAACTGCTGTTATAAAATATAAGAAATAATTTAATTTGAACATTTAACATTATTTACCATCTTAGTTTTGAGGTTATAATTAATCCTACACCTTTATTATAAATAAAATATAACATATGTTTTTAGAAGGTTTCATTGGGGGTTAGCGTGCGGAGCACGCATGGGTCTCCCCTAATCTATACTTAATATTTTAAAGGGGTAAAGTTTGTTTGTATGTATGGGGTAATCTCTGGAACTACTGGGCTGATTGAAAACATAGTTTCACTAATAAAAAGATACACTATCCCTGAGTAACATAGGCTAGAATTCATTTGGATAAAAGCCTTTTTTATTTCAATGTTTGTAAATTTAGTCGGAAAAAATTCTTAGGTTAGGCTTAGACTGATGAATCATCTCATGTATTTAAATTTATTACCATAGCAACCAATTGAATAAAAATAACAGATAAAACATCTGATTTCAAACTGTTAAGCAATTACTATTTAAATTTCTATCTTTTAGGTTAGGTTTTTATTAAAGTGTAGACCTGAGCCTTGCTGGTTCTTTTATTATAAAACCTTTATTATAAATGTTGTGATAAAATATATGAAATAATTTTGATTTGAACATTTAACATTATTTACTATCTTAGCTTTGGGATTATTATTAATAATAATATTATAAAGAGGTACAATTTGTTTGTATGTAGGGGGTTATCTCTGGAACTACTGAACCGATTGAAAATAGTTTTGCTAATAAAAAGCTACACTATCCTTGAGTAACATAAGCTAGAATTAAACTGGCCCAATTAATAACAAAAAGGTTAATTTATACTCAACACTCGATTGAAAAATTGAATATATCTGTTCATAAAAATCGAACATATTAGCATCTCGTGCACAATGTGACCGCATTTGACTTACTTTCACAGGTGCACTGTCTTTGTATTGGGGTTTGGGGAGAAAAGATTATTCGCTCGAAACAGTTGTTGCAAAAACTTAACTTTCATACTGCAAAAACTAACTGCTATATTTCAAAATCTAACTGCCTGCATGAAAAATGTGAATGTGTACCATTCTATTACAAGAATGCTATAAGTAAGTTTTGGAAATTTAATTAGTATCAACTGGGTTACTAAAGAATTAGGCTTACAATTATTCTGTTTTGGTTTTTTACTTGATTCAAAATTTTTTACTTTAGTGTCTTATACTTTGTAACTTTACCCTTAATTATTTTTTTATTTCACCGATATTAGTGGATAAAATTTTTAAAACTGGATATTTTTGACAATATCCGTTGAAGGGGGTTGGTGACTTTTTTTTAACAAATACTCCCAAGGCCTTGTAATAAAATGTAATACTTTTTCTGTAAACTAATCAGGAACTCTTAGAAATTATTTAGATGTGTCTTTATCACAGCCATTATCTTTACCCGTGCCCCAGCCAGTCAGTTCTCTTTACAGATGAAGCAATATTTCGTGTAAGTGTGTCAACTGGCACAACTGTAGGATTTTGGTTCTGAACAACCACATGAAGTTGTTGAGTATGTTTGAGATAACTTAAAAGCTAATGCTGATGTAAGACATATAGATAGGATCATTCATTATTGTTGAACGAATAATTATAGGAGTTGATTATTTAGGTATATTAGAGCCGTAAGTTTTCTCACAAGTTGAACAAAAAGTAATATTGTACACATGTTTGTATGATTGAGATTATAATATTTTTGTGATTATAATATTTTTAACAAATTGGTTTTGCTTAATGTACAACAGTTGTTTTAAGATGTATAAAATGATTGTATTAAGATTATAAACCTCTTTTCTCTCATTGATTTTAGTATTTTGCACCTACATTACCCCAATTAGTTTCAACCTTGTTATAACCGGTGCTCACTATACTTCCAATGAAAATTATTTCAATCACTTTAAGTTTTAGAAATATTTTAGAAAACCTAACTACAATTTCATAGTTTCACTCTTTTGTCTGTTTCGTACAGTCAAATTTCTCAGAATCAGACAAAAGTATCAAGCTGAAATTTTAAATACTAGTTAAAAAAACATGTTTAATCAGTCAAAACTCAATACTATATATTTTTTTAGGGTTAAAGCTTGGTATTCTAAAAAATAAATATTTCATGATACTTTCCTGTAATTAATCATTTGAAAGGGGTAATTAAGAATATTAAAACTATTTTAAAAGAAATTTGTGACATTTTGTTTTTAGGATATTTTTGAAAATGTTGTTATAAAAATCCCTTTCTATTTTAGAAAGAACTTATAATTCTATCTTGTTTTTATATATGATGGTCCCGGTAGTAATAATAAGCTTCAAAGTTGATTTTTAAGTTTTTAAAAGAATGTGAATCAGGACTAATTTAATTAAGATTGTTGTCCTGGAGGGTTATAAAGTAAAGTAATAAATACTTGAAATGTTAATTAAGTACTAGATGATAAATATTTATTACAATAAAGAAACTTAAATAAAAAAATTTTAAAATGTTATTTTCTTTCTGAAATTAGACTAATAAAAAAAAATATATATATATATATAGGACATATAAGGCATACAAAATGTTTCTTGAAACTAATGGGCAATGGATGAATGACTTTGATCGTAGTGAGCGATTAGTTACAAACAAAAATAGTTATAAAAATGTTCACTTAAGAGCTCTGCACAAATAGTTTTAAGATGTCACTGTAAAGATATTTATAGCTAAGTTTATAGGTATTTATTTGAATTTAGTGATCAATTTAATGTTCTAAGAAGTTGGTGTTTCATGACTATTATAATTGGTGTGATTATTAACAGTTCTGAAGAATGATATTGACCACTGACTTGGGTTTTGGTACTCAAGTAATTAATATTTTTGTTTGAC
>JAGFPH010011202.1:19953-35733 GCA_018207615.1 Philaenus spumarius
CCCTAATAAACTTTAAAATTTTAATCAAAATCGTTAGAGCCGTTTTTCAGAAAAGTTGATTTTTCCGTTATTTTAAGGGTTTTTATGGGAAAATTACCCTTAAAAATTTAAAATTCACAAAAATGAAAAAAACGCCTGGAGATACCGTGGATTAGTACCTCCATACCAAATTTCATCAAAATCGGACGACTGGTTTAGGCTCTAGGTCTGATAACATCCACACAGACACACAGACACACACACAGACATCACTCCGAAAACCACTTTTTTAGGTTCAGGGGGACCCAAAACGAATATTTCCACCAAAAACTCAAACTCGAAAATTTTGACGAAAACAATACTTTCTCCATATACTATGGTATAGGGGGAGAAAGTAAAAGTTTTGTAATTTAGTTCTAAATAATACTGTATAAGAATATTTATAAATTTCAAATTTCTTATTTTGAAACCGTACAAAGCTGTCTTTCCCACGGTGCTACAAGACTAACCTTTCAAACAAAACATATTTGGTTTACACGAAATGTTACCTTGAAGCATTCTCTAAACAGGCATATGAAAATATGACTAAAAATAGACTGCGATCACACAGATATCACGTGTAATAAGTAAGGCTGTTAATTGGTTGAGAAACTGACCAATTGCAAGGGTCTCCTCCATAACTTTACAACTATTTGACGGATTTTTTATTGGGTGGCAGTTTTATATAGGGGAAATTGTGACGAACCCAACGATATATAGGTTTAACTCAGAAAAAGTACTGGGCGGGCTGTAGAGATGGACAAAAGTCGAGTTATTTCCTTACGTTTTGAATGAGCATTTGTTCGCCGATTGATTTGTAGAAAACTAATAAACTGCAACGATGATTACGTATGTAAATGTATGTTTTAGAAAAAAACTTGTAAATACAAAAATTAAAGTTTGAATCATTTCCTTTCCAAAGGTTTTTGTCTTTTTGAGATTGGAAGATTTTTAGTGGGTTAAATATTCGATACAATCACATGTTACAAATGTGTAGTGATTTGGACAAGGGTTCAAGGGTTAAATTTTTCCCAACATATATTTTATATTACTTTATTTATCAATATTAATATTGCATAATATGTATATGTAAAAGGCAGGGCCGCCGAGAGCAACAGCGGGCCCGGGGGAAAAAGTATCTCTCGGGCCCCCTGCATTGTCGGATAAAAAAATCTTACTGGGGGAGGGGGGAAGGGTATGGAAATTATTAAGCTACGAAAACGGGGGTTTCTCTATTTTTTAGCCAAATATAATGCACGAATATGCAATTAAAAAGTCAATTTTTCACTGAATAATTTTACAATACATAAAAAGTTGCTGGTTTATTTAAGGCACTCGGTGAAGGTGAGGTAAAACTATACGGGAAAGGAATCTTTTTATTGGACAGAAGGGCGTAAGTCTCTGTCATATAATTTCACATCAAGCAATCAATTCTGCCTAATATATTTTCCGAGATTTGCAATTCCGGCCGCAATCTGCCAGCTTTAGCGCCTGTTCAATTTGCAACAAATAACTGATGCATTGTATTAATCAGCTGTGATTAATAAGGCTGTTAAAAAATTATAAAGACATGTTAATGAGTCATTAATGCACATTATTTATAATTAATACACTTAAACACAACAATACGTAATAGGTTTTAATTATATATTCTAAAAGTTCATTTTAAGTGCTTTTTCTTTGCAGCAAAGTCTTGAATCAACGAATCGAAATTAACAGATTTTGCTAGTTCACTTTCACAGCAGAGCAAAGAAAGGCTGTTTAATCGATATTGAACCATAGTAGATCTGTGGACATTTTTTATCTGCTTCAATTTACTAAAACTTCTTTCAGCTTGTGATACACTGACAGGGATAGTGCAGAAAATTCTTGCCGCAACGCAATAATTAGGAAATAAGCTTTCCCATTTCAGCTTCTTGATTTGATTTAAGATGTCCATTGGTGACATTTGATTATTACCGAAATCAGCTGTGTGAATTACTTTTATGAGTTTAATTTCTGCTAACATATCTGTGCTAATGTCATCTTTGTAAATAGAGCATAAATTTAGGAGCAGTTTACTCAGGATCTAATAAAATAAATATTTGTTTATTCCTATTGAATATTTTTGAACATTTAATTTCTTTTTACTCTCGGGCTGCCCGGGCCCCCTCTGAGCCCGGGCCCGGGGAATTTTCCCCCTTTGCCCCCCCCTCTCGGCGGGCCTGGTAAAAGGTGAAATAGGCTGTCCTACTATTGTTCTTGTATGTCTAGTTGCTTGTATTAGAGTTGCCGGCACAAGTTGTTGTTCATATAAGTAGCTTGTCTGGCTTCCTTCTGGGTTTTAATATAACCCGATGAATTGGCACTATTTAACTTTTTTGTTAACTCCTTACCAACGATTAAAACTCTGGTGTAAACTTTTTCACTTCATTATTGCATTGCTTATTGATCCTGAGAAACTTTATTCTCTCTTTGTTTAGTTATTTCGGCGATATTAAATAACTTTATTTTGAAAACATGACTCCAAGGAACAGAATTTTCTTTTGCGGCGAAAATATTAATACTTTTAAAGCAAAATTCTTAACCTAAATGATGCAGTGACCATCTCTGTGGTTCGTATCCAACTGATGCAAGTCTTCTTCTCTTCTCTCTGCAATGGCGTAAAAATGTGACCAATTCTTTGTCATTATCTTCATTAAATTGTTCGTAACTCCTTTCTTATTCGACGCAGAATTATTGACTTATTTTTTCTGGTTGTGTTACATTTCTCTACAATATCAAAGTTTTAACTTTACCGACTTTTAATTAAGCCTATTGTTTAGATCTTCGTTTATTTCTTGTTCCAAGATTGAACTGGGTGACTCCTACTTTTTATCTTGCATTTCGACTGGAACCTGCAAACTTTCTCTTTTCATGTTGGGTTCTGAAAATACCTAAATTGAAACATATTTTTCTTGGAATTCCGCAACTCGGAGTTCGCTGAAATGGATTTTACTTTTGTTGACACCATAATAATCTTTACGACTTCAGTAGGTGCCTAGAACTTGAATATTAGTTTCCTGATGATGTGTTCGGCCGTTATGAGCAATCGCGTTTTCTTCTTTTTTCAGTTTGCTGATTTAAATTTTTTTTACTTTTTGCACTTTTCTTCTTGACTGTTGTTGGTGTAGTCTTCAAACTGGAAGTCCTTTTTCCCGTTTTTAATTTGATTATTTATTACTGTTCATTAACTTAATTGTTGAATGGTTGAAGAATCTTTTTCTTATGTTGGCGGTGTTATCCTATTCCAAGTCAGTCATGAGGGCTTGTTGATCCTACAGTAAAGATGTTGATCCTTAGACATTCTTCAAAAGATCAGTGAACTTAACACTTCCTGTGCTAAAGCCTTAGTCTTACAGCTTTCTTGATTTCTGAAAACATGCGAAAGCTATAACAGTTAATTTAAATTTTAATGGTGAAAACTTATTTATATGGCATTCATTGGTTTTTAATATCAATTTATGGTTTCTAGTTTCACTATTAGCCAATAGGTACAACAATTCGTCTGCTAAAAATAATAAAAGAAAACTCTGCTTTGTCTGTCAATATTTGAGTTTGCCTGAGTTTGTTTACAAGTTAACAGTTTGTTAAATTCCATGATTGTAGCCTACGGATTAGTGTAAAACTAATTATCTAGTTAATTTTTACCTTATTTGGTATGTCAAACTTATTTAAATCCCACAAAGTCAAGTTACGCAGAACATATCATCAATAACACAGACACATATATGGTTTCAACATAAACATGAATATTTTACATGTGTATAAAGCATCATGAATGCTTTGGAAGAGTATGAAATCTACAAAGTTAGCAAAAGTAAAGCACCACATTTACTAAACGACCAATTGTCTTTTCAGTCTAATAAATAATTTGATACCATCATTGCTGCAGAAAAAACGGAGCAAAGTCTTACAACAAAACAAGATAACGTCAGGCACACCAGAAGCAGCTTCAGTAACGACTGACCGGCCTAACGTGCACATAGCATGCTAATTATGTTTGAACTTTTAACGATCTCCATACGGAGTTAAGATATGTATTTTTCTAAAGTGTTTTTCTGTTGTTAAGTATTACCTGAGGATGGGCGAATGCTCGAAACCGCAGTCGTAAATTGAAATTATTTCTACAGTTTATAGGAAATAAGAAGAAGAAAGGATTAGTTTGTCATACCAAATAAGGGGAAAACTAACTAGATAGTTAACAGTGTTGTTTGTAAGTTCTCAGAAATGGCTTCAACAAGTGAAAAGAGTGATTTTGTATTTATTGAAAGTGATATATTGGATTGTTTAGATTTTTCTAGTGTATTTAAAGGCAGTTAAATGTTGAAAAGTTTTTAAACAAATATTTTTTTTTATAAATTAGTATGATCATTCACAAAATATTTGTTTAAATAATTAAATGTAGAACAAAATGATTAATGGAATGATACAATTACCATTATTTTTCAAACATGTTTTGTGTGCCTTTTAGTGCGTTCAAAATTTAGAGTCCATTATAAAAATCTAATAATAGTTAAAGTTTACTTACAGTAGAGCGTCGATAATCCGAACGTCAGTAACCCGAAACGTCAAAAATCCGAACACTTTCTGAGGCAGCCCCCGCAAAATTTTGTTTCCGTTTTCGCAAATTCCTATTATTGCGTCGTTAAAAATTTCACAAAAATCTTCGTCGCAGTTTGACATTATTATTTCTTTTTAAACACTTCTTAATACCTGCTCTCACACGCCCTCACAACAGACTGGCTGTCACTATTTTTACTGTCACGCTAATAAGCTGCTTTAGCGCTAGCAGTAAACATACAGAAAGTTCATTCATTTTTCTTTGAGTAATCATTATAACAGTGTGTCGTACATACTGTACAGTATTTTTTATTTTTCATTTGTGTTAATTATAATGTACAAGTGAACTTTTAATTATGTACTGTACTGTAATTGAGAGTTACAAGTATAATCATGTTGGCCCTACTGTGTACGTTCAGGTTCTTATAAATCATAATATGTAAGTAGTCTTACATACTGCATTGTAATTACATTACGGTTTGTACTGTTTAACCACTTGAATATATGGCATATATTTTAGCCTAAATGGCATTTTCTGGTTTGTTTTCAAAAATCCGAACAAATTGATAATCCGAACCCCCCTCGGGTCCCAATTACTTTGGATTTTCGACGCTGTACTGTACTTTGTATTTTTCCGTCACGTGACTTCTTTTTTCTTATATTACGCATTTCGGAGATTCACTCCATCTTCAGATAAGTAGTCACTCTTACGAGGTCGTCAAACATATAAACAAACACATAAAACACAAACACTGAAAACACATTAAATTATTAGCGTTCCGTACGGTGGTCCAAGGACAACACTAGGAGGACTACCCTTAACTCCATTATTCAAAAAATGTCACTTGTACCCCTTGGCTTCTCAGCCCTTCATATACAATAAAAAATAATATTCTCTTGTAAAAATACTAGCCCAGTATATAGGGGATAGAAAAAGTGGTTCAGCTTACATTAATTGCAGCAAAAGATTTTTTTTTCTAGGATCGTTTGGTATGGTTTGGGTATGCCAAATCTAATTTTGCGACCTTGAAAGTGGGGGGGACAACTTTTGAGAGGCAAAAAAACTTCAAAATTTTTAGACTTTTTAAATTTTTTCGCTTATAACTTGAAAACGATGCATATTTTGTAAATAATAGTACTTTAATAAACTAAAGAGGACAAAATTTTGCATCGATTAAAAAAACAAAGTGCAAAATTGGTCCAGTAGTTCGATATTTATGAGGATCCAAAAAACTGCAAATACACATGATATACCTAAGCCTCAGAATGAAGTCAGAATTGATTCCTGGACTCATAGACATCGAAAAAGAGCAAAAACCCGATTGTATGAACTTAAGGTTTTTCCCAATTAATGAGTTGACAAAATTTGCAAAATTTAGAAAAATCGGTTGTTTTTGAATTCACGGATTGATGCTCTACAACTTTTAGGGAGGGGGAATTGATAAAATATGATTTTGGAAAGTTGCAGCACATTGAAAATGGGTAAAACACAGGTTTTGGCAAAGTTGGAAAAATTTGCTGTTTTTTGGATCCTCATAAAAATTGAACTAATGGACGAATTCTACACTTCGTTTTTTTAATCGATGCAAAATTTTGTTCTCTTTAATTTATTAAAGTACTGTTGTTTACAAAATATGCACCGTTTTCGAGTTATAAGAGAAAAACTGGGAAAAGTCTGAAAATTTTGAAGTTTTTATCCCCTCAAAAGTTGTTCCCCCCATTTTCGAAGTCACAAAATTAGATTTGGCATACCCACACCATACCAAACGATCCTAGAAAAAAAGTCTTTTGCCGCAATTAATGTAAGCTGAAACCCCCCTATATACTGGGCTGTACCAAGTAATTTAGTTTCTACTGTAACTCTATGACAACACTATGTGCTTCCAGACTTTGTAGTGTGCAACGACGTATCTGAATCAAGAGTAAAAAGGCTTCAAGATGTCATGGGACAGTACTTTTACGATTGGGAAAAAAGAGTGAGAATAACTCAAATGAATGCAATGAAAATGCAAGATACAAACACATACTCTAAGGTAACATAGAATAAACTATTGGTTGCTTTAAACTTAACCGTTAAGCAACTAAAACCTGGTAAAAAATCGCTTAGTTAGGTGATTTGTGTAATGTTAAATTTCTCAATGCTAGGTCATGACACAATTTTGAAACCTCAAAGCAATAGAGTAGAAAAATCCTTGCAGACATAGATAGAGCAATAGTCACTAGACTGTGAACTTCTGTTGTTTAAAATGTACAAAATAATTTTCATTTAAAAATTCATTCATTTAAGAATTTGTTGTGTAATGGTCAAATAAGAAAGTTTTTTTTTTGAATTGTTGTATTTAATTGCATTATTGCTTTGCATAAAATCATGTTAAATTATTTTAGGCCTATGAAAATAATAAGGTACTTAATAACTCTAGATCTGAGATGTCAAAAAATTTAATACACATTATTAAGTGATTGATATGCTTGAGATACTACATAAAGTGTTTCATAGATTTGAATTTAAAAAAATATAATTCCCTATATCTAAAAAAAAATAAACGGTACCAGGAACTGGCACATACTTTCTCACAAACACATTTAAATTACTAAACAGATTCACTGTGACTTGTAGGGTGGGCTAGGAGAGTTTTTTTTATTAAAGTTGGAGATTAACTAATAAATATTATTATTATTATCTAGAGAGAAAACTATTCGATCGATTTCGAAAAAAATTTGCACCAAACACGTCAATTAGGTCTTTATAGATGCACGTAAAAAGGTTTTGACAAATTTTTAAAAACAGCCCGCTTTATGGCCAAAAAAACCCCAAAAATCAGTTATTATTATTATTATTATTAGCTAAACGAGGGTTTTTAGAAAGATGCGGGTTTTTGTATATGGTCTGGCACATTAAAGGCTACAAATAAGCCAAATTTTATCAAAATCGTTAGAGCCGTTTTTTTATAAAAAAATAATAACTGATTTTTGGGGGGTTTTTTGGCCAAAAAGGGGGTTGTTTTTCAAAAATTTTCAAAACCTTTTTTCGTGCATCTATGCAGGCCTACCGGACATGTCTGGTGCAAATTTGGTTGAAATCGATCGAATATTTTTCTCCCTAGCTTTGTATACTTTTATTAAAGTAGGCGATTAACTAATAAATATTATTATTATTAGCTAGAGAGAAAACTATTCGATCGATTTCGAACAAATTTGCACCAAACACGTCAATTAAGTCTTTATAGATGCACGTAAAAAGGTTTTGAAAAAAATTGAAAAACAACCCCCTTTATGGCCAAAAAACCCCCAAAAATCAGTTATTATTATTATTATTAGCTAAACGAGAATTTTTAGAAAGATGCGGGTTTTTGTATATGGTAGGACACATTAAAGGCTACAAATAAGCCAAATTTTATCAAAATCGTTAGAGCCGTTTTTTTATAAAAAAATAATAACTGATTTTTTTGGGGTTTTTTGGCCAAAAAGGGGGTTGTTTTTCAAAATTGTTCAAAACCCTTTTTCGTGCATCTATACAGGCGTACTGGACATGTCTTATGCAAATTTGGTTGAAATTGATCGAATTGTTTTCTCTCTAGCTTTGTATACATACAGACATACATACAGACAGACATACAGACATACAGACAGACATTTTGTAAAAACCACTTTTTTGGACTCAGGGGGTACCAAAACGGATATTTCCACAAAAATCTCAACATCAATTTTTTTTGCGATCACTATACTTTCTCTATACTATAGTATAGTGAGAAAGTAATAATAAATAGAAAAATAAATTATCTACTGAGCCTATTTACTGGTGATTGGTTTACTTGCACTAAACCCTCCATTAGTCTTCATTAGTTTCCTGTCATAAAATTTAGATCTTAAGGGTCGGCTCTAGCTGTCGGCCATGTTGGCTGACACGCCATAACACCAATGTTAAATTAAAATCCAAATTTTTCTTTAATTTTTTATCGGATAATTATGAACGATATGTCATTTTAAAGCTATGGCCAATATGCATGCAAATGGATTTTTCAAAACTAAGAAAAACATTTTGTTTAATATTTATTAACAATTTAAAACATTGATTTTTAATATTTTTTTATGTTGTCACTATTAATTATAGAGAAAAACTACCAAGCCATTCGGACGAAGAATTTCGTCCCCAAGAGTTTGGTATTTTTTTAAAAACACTTTTTTTTTTAACAATTGCGGGTTTTAAATGGATTTAGGCTGAGCAATGTCCGTGTAACCTACCGCCGCTATAGGGTGATTTTAAATAATTTTTTACGTTGTAACTATTAATTATAGTGAAAAATTACCAAGCCATTCGGATGAAGAATTTTGTCCCCAAGAGTTTGGTATTTAAAAAAAAACGCTATTTGAACAATTGTGGGTTTTAAATAAATTTAGGATGAGCAATGTCCGCTTAACCTACCGCCGCTATAGGGAGTCGCAGGTTGCTTTCTGTTTTACTAGAGCCGACCCTTAAGGAAAAATGTAAAATTAAAATAACCCTGTTTTGTAAAAGATTACATATTCTTTACAGGAAACTATAACTGTTCCAAACACATTATAAAAAAAAGTGGAAAGGGATAAAATATATTATATACATATATTTTTAAATTTCACTTTACATGATGATTTATCTCAACTAAAATTATGTTTGCTTAACAAAAATGGCATTGTTTCCTCTTATATTTTAAGTTTATAAATCAAAGGCGACTTATACACAATCTTCTATTACCCTTCAGAAAAGCATTTATTTAACTTATAGTATAAGCATAGTTAGCTTACATATAATGCATCTCTACTTTTGTGTTCTACTGAATACAGGGTAGTTCAATAAGAATGTTACACAAATAAATTTCATTTATTTATAGCTGAAAGACATGGAAAAAATTACATAAATTGACAGTTTAATTGAGAAAATGTCTTTGAACACTGACAAGAACACTACAATTGCTCTTGGTATGAGTACTATTAGGCATTCAATATTAATCCAACTCTGCCCACAGACACTGCAACATATCCTCAGATCTATACAGTGAGCACTGGGCAATTGATGTGTTGTATCAGGTGTTGCAGGGTTTTAGGTAAAGGGAATTGATAAATTTTATACTTGATGAAACTTCACAAAAGAAGAATATTGGGAAATCTTCATTTCCAGTGCCACCAATATAACGTCCACGTATGTAGGGAAGAAATAATATATTCACATAAATCAAAAGGAAAAGTGGAGGTGCACAATCTTAATGCAATTGGTGCTAAAATAAGATGCACAATTTACGTGTCATGTGGATTTCTTCATTCTTTCTTTTGTTGTCATGTAGAGGACTATATTCGTACATGATTTATTTTATTCCATGTTTTTCCTAAGCCTGTGGGAAACCCTACTTTTCCTTATCATAAAGTGATAATAAATCAGGGCTATGTCGGGCTGTCTGTTTGCAGCTCTGAAAATTGTTACCTACTAAGACAATTTCCAGAGGTGCAAAGAGACTGCCCTTCAGGCTAAAATCAGTGAATCATCACTAACTAGTGACTAAAAATACACATGGGAATGGATCTCTATACAGGCCTTCTCAACAAAAGTCAAGGGTTTCTTGATTGTTCTCAGATCGTTTCTTTCCCAGCACTCACAAAGGGCTCAGACAAAAAATAATGTTAAGCCAAGATGCTCGGTGTTGATGATTCCGAGACCTTCTGTGGCCGATACCCATCTCTGAAGCAATTTCATCAACAATAAATCGCTGGTCAACATTGATAAGGGCTACAACATCTTGTATGTTGTCATCTGTGAAACTTGACCTTTGGTGTTGATCATGACTTTCTTTTTCCACACTTTTCTGTCTACCCTTTACTCGCTGAAACAATCAAACACTTTGGTCCGAGACCTTATGTTGCTGACACCTTTCTCTGAAGCAATTTCATCAACAATCAATGACTGACCAACTTTAATAAGGGCTACAACATGTTGTATGTTGTCATCTGTGAAACTTGATCTTCGATCATGACTTTCATTTTCCACACTTTCTTACCCTTAAACTCACTAGCCCAATCAAACTCTTAGGTTCGAGACAGCTTTTGTGATTCCAAAAAGTGCAAAGTTTTTCATTGTTGTGAATAACAGCTGTATGATAAACTAAAAACTGTTTTATTTTATACCATTCTTATTCTTATACATACTAATTGAATTATCCTCTATATTTATTTCACTGTTTAGGCCTATAGGTCACTTAGAGATGTATATTGAAAACATACATAAATTAATTTAACAAGCAGTTTTTACTAATACAACTACCAGACTGGACAATTATTTTTACAATAATATACACATTAATCTCACCACTGTCTGAATAATTTCTTTAATTTTAAATTTTGTATTAAATTTACTGTCTGAACTTGGTTTATTTGTTTAGATTCTAGTGGATGTACCTTGCACAACAGACAGACATTCTGCTATGATAAACGACAACAATATATTCCATCCTAAACGGTTAAAAGAGCGGATTCGTCTTCCTGAAATTCAATCTGAACTTTTGTTGTAAGTGTAGAACCAACAATTAGTTTTATTTCATGTAAATAATTTCATTGTTTGCTGTTTTACATGAAACTATTAAAATTACATTGTAACTTTTATACAATTCTATTTTAGTTCAATTTAATCAGGTAAATTTAAGCAAAAATATTAGGAATAAGTAAGACAACATATAAGAAAATTGACATGAATTTGAAGGTATGTTTGTCTCTAATTCAGAGGAAGGATGGTAAACAATACTGAATTAATTCCAATTTTCTGAAAAGTTATCTATTTTATTCCTCATATGTTATTTTACTAACTGAGTCCATGGGCCCGCCCATTTAAATTAAACTATTCATTTATCACTACATGAACTATTACTTATTTCACATCGGATAGCATATTAGAAAATAAAGTATTCTAACAACTTTGTAAATAATAAAAAATGGGGTTCATTGAAAATAAAAAAATGATGTGTAGTATTAAAAATGTTTACTTTATAACAGCTTAATATGCTTTTAAAATTTTAAAACTTCTGTTGTGATTTCAAACCCAGTTTTGGATACAAATAGCGTTCAGTTCATCTAACAACTTTAAAAAATTATAGTAAATTGTCATTGAAAATGTTAAGAAATTACCAAAAATATTTATAAAAATCAGGATTTTCACTTTATGCAATACAAAATCGGTTGTAAATTCAATACAACTGTACGGATTACAAAACAGTGGTCAAATCATTCAATCAATTTGAAATAAAAAGTGCTGTCATCTAATCTGAGTAAATATAATATACAGGTTCAATACTATGTATGATATCTTATTATACAGGCTGATTTTGTAATGCACGGAGGTAATTCAGGGGGTGAGGTCATATGGGTCAAAATAAAAAAACTTTCTCTAAACATATGTCCGGAAATGCTTTTACCACCTACCTAGCATTTTAGTATTAAATAATTTATATCTTTAGAACAGCTAAGCGATTGAGCCAAAATTTTGCATGCTAATCTAGTTTGAAAAAAAATTGATATACTTTGAGTTATATTATTTACCTTGGGAAATATTTAACTGATTATGATCAAATTTAATCTTCTCAGAAGTACCTACATGTTTGGAAAACTCCAGAAAAATAGATCACTGATCTCAAGTTGTAAAAACATGCAATATTTATGTCGTACATCCTGGAAGAAGTAAGACCATAAAAGGCAATAGTATTATTTACAATATATTTTATTAGCTAGTTAAAATCTGATTTTATTAATTTAAATTTTATGTTTATTTAATTACTATGTGTTCTAGTACTGCTTTGAAGATGGTAAAAGTAGGAGGTACTGTTGTGTATTCGACATGCTCTCTTTCGCCTGTGCAAAATGATGGAGTAGTACAAATGGCTCTGAAGAAAATCTGGGAAGAAACATCAATAAAATTAGTTGTCATGTAAGTAGTGACTTTCTTTTAAATAAAGTGTTCTGGATAAAAATTGCAAATCAATTGGTTACTTGTTCATTTGGTATTCAATCTTGTGTACTCTACATCTGTGTTTGATCGATTAGTAATGGAGACATCCAGACCCTTAAGGCTCGGCTCTCTACATTCAAAACTACGATATTGGGTACCAATTTCAATGTTAAATAGCCAAAACATACCTTCACTATTAAGCATATTTTTGTGCGGTTTTTGTTAAAAAACGAAAGCTGTATTTTTTTTCTTAAAGTAAAATAGATTATGGGTGTTCATTGCTAAGGATTTTTGCAATATTTGTTTTTGCAACTGAGTAAAAAATGTATAAAGTTTACTATTTTTTACTATTTATATCATACGTTTATGAAAACAATAAAACGGTTTTTGAAAATGTATTCGGCAATCAACATCCGCATATGACAGTACTTCAAAATGAAACCAAATTTTTAAATTTATTCCACGAATTAACGGAAAAAAAATACTTATTCTGTAGCATTGCTCTTATGGGAATAAGATTCAATATGGCGGGCAGGGAAGCGCCCCCTTAACTTAGAGATCTTATGGGTCAAACCACGCTCTGCTACCGAAGTACTGCATCTACCATAATACTAATTTATAAGTGTAAAATAATTTTAATTACCTAATTTTTACTTTTAAAAGACCTGTAAAAAGATGAAACACTTTATCTTTGTTTGTTAATTTTGAAATTTTTCCTAAGACCCCTAAAACTATGTTTTTTGAAATGGTCTGGGAATTGAAAAAACATTTTTTTTTTAATTTTTTAGGTGCGAAATAGTGAGGTTTTTGTAAACATCAATTGTCAAAACTAATGCATTTGCTTGTTATATATACCACACGATTGGTCTGTCACACCATGTATATGACAGCAAACCCATAATGAGTGCTTTATCATTATTGGCCCAATAAATGTTGATTAGGCCAAACTGTACTGGCGACTGTACTGAAGAAACACCATTACCAATAATTTTGTAATCTGTTAAAGTTATAAAACATTTGAACAGCAGTTCACTGTTATTAACTATGTGGTAATATAATTAAATAAAGATAAATTAGGCGTGGAATATCTATAAACTTGGTGAAGGGTTAAAAGAGGGTTACATTGTTACTTATGTTCTGTTTTGTTTCAGGGATATGGCGGAAGCATTAGTTCCTGCCAAAAAATTCTTTTGCATAGGAGACAAAGTTGGTCTGAAATATGGTCATATCATAATACCCTACTTACCTGCCAACTTTGGACCTTTATATTTTTGTAAAATAGTTCGAACTAATTAAATTTGCAGTTTGTAAATTACATGTAAATAGTAAATAAATAATATTTTCTACTCTAATTTTCCTTCATGTAATATCCTCAATTATAGGTAACAATATTATGTTTTGGTGTAAAAAGTTTGTGTATTTACGGGTTGTGCTTAACTTGGATTTTATTTCTGTCAGTGTAATGTCTCATATTTTTACTAATATAATTTCTTATTTCTATATACATAACACATATCTTATTCATTTTAACTAGATTTCGAGAAAACTATTTTTTTTAGTAGTTGCCATTGTGCGACTTTTGAAATTTTTTTTTCATAGTTTTCGTTTCATTGTTTCTAATCTCTAAAACCATAGACAGTTCAAAAGTTCATTTATATATTTATAAATCTATCTGTATAATTTTTGTATGGACACAATATCTGCTGTAGTTTCGCACAATTACTTCTAGACTGATTCATAAAATAAATAGACGGAAGTCTCAGTCGAGTTTGTTAATGGGAAAATTGGACCAAAATTAGAAGTGGGGAAGTATTTTGAAAAACTAATAAATTGCTATAACTCCCTTTATATGAAAAATATTTCGTCTTATAAAATTTTGTATACCTCCTAAGAGAAACAAGTACCAAAATGTTTAAAAAAATTTATTATTATCTTTGTTCATTATTGTTTAAATTTATGTACATTAAATTAATACCTTATGATTTGATTGTTTGATAATGTTTAATTTTATTAAACATTTAAATTTGATAGGTAAGAAGTTTAATGTACTTTATTTCATGTTTACATTAAATGATATGATTCAATGTAAATAAATGCAAATATCTTCAGAATGGTTTTTGTATTTCTTCGGGCAGGAGCATCTTGCCCGCCAAGAAAATCGAGTCGTCGACCAAGAACACTGTTTACGAGAGAACAAGTACGGGTTTTCACCCTTCCCTACCTCGACCTCCTGTTGGTCAACGATGTTGATTTTTCGTACACCAATTCTCGAGGGGTCCTTGAGGACATGTACCAAATTTTAATTTTAGGGACCATCAGATCACGGAGCTAAGGAAGTATTAAAATCGTTATTTTTTAAGTTTCTATTTCTTGTTCTTGTTCTTTGACAAGGCTACAGCCTCACAAACTTAACGGATCGAGCTTAGATTTTGCACACACCTTCGTTATGCTCCAACGAAGTTCCTTTTGTGCAATTTGTCCCCCTCCCCAAAAAAATGGGGGTACGGTATTTCACCCCCCTTATTTATTTTTCGTATACCCATTTTCGAAGTGCCCTTGAGGGCGTGTACCAAATTTTAACTCTTGGGGACCATCAGAGGCCGAAGTTATGAATGTTTGAAAATCGTTATTTTTGTTATCTTGTTTTCGACTGGGTTATAGCCTCACAGAAATAACGGATCGACAGGGGTTTACTCGTAATTTTTCCAGAACCGGAACGCTGCCGGAAGTGATTTTCATTTCTAAAATCACAATTTAACATATCTTTGGTGAGTTTAAGGGTGCAAATAATATGGTTACTTTTATAAGAAAAGTACACATGTATATGTAACTATTTTTGTGTTTTATATAGAACATAGCAAATTTGAGAGACACACTATTTTAAACAAAACTTGCCAAAATATCTCTTATTTAGTCTATAGCCTTTATCAGAAATGTAAATCCTTGGTAAAAGACTGTAAACCTATACACATTTTATGTATATAAAAAAATTACTTTTCTTATACAAAAACAATTAACAAAAAAACAAGCAAGCTTATCACGAGAACGCAACACACAATATGGTTGTTAGTAAATTAGTAAGACGGTTATTAGTAAATTATTCTAACAACACTCAAAAGTCACAAAACTAAACAACATTACAATGTCAACGTCAAAGCGACCTGCCACTTTTGTAACACTTACGTCCATGTCACAGAGAAAATAATAAAGTAAGAAAT